>JAWNNQ010000568.1:107500-394216 GCA_035044765.1 Leucophenga montana
TTTTTGTTCCCTCCGCCAATTTCAATTTTGTCAGTTATAGTAAGCATTCGTGACCTGATTTTGTTTGAGTTTGTTAGCATTGCTGACGTTTAAAAGCTATAAGATAATTTGTACAGATGCGTTTCATCATGAGTGCGAGCAGAGCAATGTTCACTTCTAAACAGCTGCTGCGAATTTATGGCGAATACAAAAATGCAAAATGCTCTCTAACAGGAGAAACTAGAGTACAGGAGAAGAAATTTATGATAAACTTATGTAATACTATCCACTTCTGTGTCTATATAACGTTTTTGGTGTCTGAAGATTTAATAATATTAAATATTTAGGCGGGAAGCGGGTACAAGCTGATAGATAGACTAACTAACGAAGAAATAGTCGGATCAATGCATATAGTATAGGATAGTAATTATGCAGTTGCAGACGACTCAGTTACTAGCATAACTAGTATACATATGTGTATACAACTGTGTGCAGGATATAAAACGCATAAATACAAGATTAAAAACATATAAAAATGTAAAAACTGACATATAAAATTAAACTAAGCAGCATAGAATTTAAGTGAAGAGTATAAACAATACATAAAATAAAATAAAATAAAATAAACAAAACAAAACAAAACAAAAACAAAACAGTGTATTTTAGACAACATGTAAATTAGTTTAAATGAAATGCAAAAACAAAATAAAGATCATAATAAACCACAAGATAAAAACATGATTGACATTTATCCAATACGACTGGCCACACAGTACGCGCAGGTTGGCAGCGCTGCGCCACAATGAAACCGTGAATGGTTGGAGTTTCAATGTCAACTACATATACAGAGAATCTTATGTTAATTCGCTTTCACTGCCGACGTCTAGTGACGTCGACGTTTAATTGTCAAAACGAAAACTTTCACAACTGACATTTTGCTAAGCTGCGGAGCCGTAGACGCGATACAGAAATTTTTCTGCCGCTGATCAGCTAAAATAAAAATAATAAAAATAAAAATAATAATCTGAAAATTTTACGGTGAAAATGGCCGAATACAAACAAAAAGTTTCTGCGCCACGTGGCAAACGTCCGCGCGTGCAGGTCAGTCTGCAGGACAAGGAACGTGCAATCGAACGTATACGCGGCGGTGAAACCAAAGCGGGCATTTCACGTGAATTGGGTGTACCGGAATCAACGGTGCGCGGTTGGGTGAAGCGTGCTGAGCTGCGTATAGCGAAAGAGTTGGAAAACGCCAGTAAGTAATTGCAACTTGTTTAAATTTGATTTTTTTTTTGTTTTTTTTTTTTCATAAAAAAAAAAAATAAATAAAAATTTTTACCAAACAGCAAACCCTGCTGCACCACAGCTGTCAACTGCTGCGTCCCATCCGCTGCAGAGATCCAACGCTAGCGCTGCTGCTAGTAAAACCAATGCTGTATCGTTCCAATCCATGTTGACACAAAGACCTTCAACGCCAAATCCTTATGCTGCAGCTGTTTGCGATTGGAACAACACTAGCAGCTACAGGGGCGCAACTGGCGGCTTCGGACTACTTCCCACTTATTCCTTTGACAATGTCTATGATGAGGATCAGCAAATACGTATACTCGCCTGGCTGCATGTCTTCAATGCTGGTCTGTTAAATTTTACGTACATTGCGGCAGCTGCTTCACTGGAGAGTCATCAGCTTGACGATGCGGAACTTCCACTGTGGAGAGCTAGTCAATCGATATATCGAAAAATATGGCAATATGTATAGTGCACAGTATGGTCTGGAGTTTTTCTTGCGCAAAAGTTTTGTGAACTATCCGCTGGAAATGGGTGCTACTGGTGCTGCTGCCGCTGCCGCCGCTGCGTCTGAAACAAGTGAAGTAAGTATGGATAATACCGAAGCTGTTGCTGCCGCCAGATCGACATACGCTCCAGCCATACCAGTCGCACCAAGAAAGGCTACCGCTGGACGCTATCCGAAAGCGCCGCGCACTGCTACACGCACAAAACGCGCCGCTACACGTGCACCTCCTGTACCACCGCCGCATCATATAACCGCATCAGATGACGAGGAAGATAACATGACCGTCGATGTTTGATGCGTAGACTACTGAGTGCAATAATTTTATTAAATAAAATCGTACTTCTTAACACTTTTTGCAATATACACCCCTGATATACATAATTCATCAATATCAAAAGACATCAACTTAAATATTCATTGTAACTTTAACACACACACACACACACACATTAATTAATTATACTATGCATACAAATTATTTATACAAAAGATCAAAATAAATATGGCCTATTGTCCGAAAACGAATTATGGCGTTTCAATTTAGCAAACGTTCGCTTGAAGTGTGTTAATTGCACGCAACCAAAGTGACGGACAGACAGACAGGCGGCCGGACGGACGGACCGACAGACAGGCGGCCGGACGGACGTACAGCTCGTTGTGCTAGACTGTGCATCCCTTAATACATAAATGTATGCTTTTGCTTTATAAAATGTTATTATTTAATTGCATTCGAATTTCATTCATAATGCCGCCGCCGCAGCCACCATTTTTTTGGTCATGATTAATACTTTTAAGTCACGTAATTAAGCGGTTTTATTTGCGGCTTTCCGACATTAATTGGAATTGTTAAACTGCGTATACATATGTGGCACACTGTAAGTGGGTGCATTGCATGAGTGGGTCGTACATAAAAACGTTGAGAGATTCAAATATTTACAACATTTTTTATGAATTTTTTCGCAAGAGTATTATTTTATTGTTAATTTTTTTCTCGCAGCTGATTAATCACAGTTTTGACATATAAGTGGTCAGCAATCACACTCGTTTGAAAATATAGTAAATAAAAAAGTTTTATATGTATAAATAAAATTTACAATAAACGGCATTTGCAGTATTTCACAGTCTGTGATTTTTCACTGTTTCACTGTGATTAGTAAATCACAGTGATTCGCCGCTGTTTGTTTGGTTTGTCCGTCGAACTGTAATTGCTCTTCACAATTTTGTGAAACTTTGGTAGGGTGTCACATTTATTCTTCGCAGTGTTTTGACATTTAAAAAAAAAAAAAAAAAAACAAGATAAAACAAATACAAGAGCAGTGATCCAATTTCAGTTTCTTTTCACTGTTTCGTGTAACTAATCGTAAAACTGTTAAGCAATCACAGTTTCGAATCACTTTGATTCACAAAAAAGCAATTACAGCTTTCACTGTAATTCAAAAATCACTGTTTAGCTAATCACTTCCTCTTATACTATATTTCAAGACTAAAATCGGTTTATAGTGTACACGATGCCAAATACTCGTAGTAGTGATTTTAAATGAAATTACTAATTTTAATTTTTTACTGTGATTGAAATATAACAAATTCCAGTTCGTAGTAGTTCGTAGTTCGTGTATCTACATACTATATAAAAATCCGACTTACACTATTCTAGTTGCAAATTCTTTTGAATCAAATTTAGCTTATTTTATTTTAAGTTCTTAGAAAACAGATAATCTCTGTATGTGGCATATTTAATCTCTTCTTTGCTATCTCTCTATCTATGCTTATAAGAAATATTCATAGCATTGTGTATACCAAGGTGGACTAATCTATAAGGTGACGTATTCCGCTGTGGTGACTTTCTTAATTGCTTTGAGCGTGAAACGAAAAACGAAATGCCCAATCCACATTACATACATGAAAATGAGTAAGACAAAAATTAAAAAAGAAACGAAAAAGAGCGCAAGTTGATATATTTGCCTTCCGTGTTTTTGTTCCAGTTGAGCTTACTATCCAGGATCACTTCTAGACATTTTGTGCGTACGCTGATAGTAAAACTAATATTGTTAAGTTTGGTTGGAGTCAGTATCGGAATCTGGTAATTCCTTGAAAAAAGCACTAGTTCGGTTTTTGTCGGGTTCACACCCAGGCTGCCGCCAGAAGCCCATTTCAAAAGTACCGCAAGTGCGGACTCCATTAGGTTAAATAGTGTTTGTGGCAATTTTCCCCTAATTAAAACACCACTACCAGCCACCTCCATAAGTTTTAGCAGCTGGTTCACCACTATCACCCACAGAAGCGGAGAGAGTACACCTCGCTGTGGTGTTCCTCTACTGACAAATCTTCTGACCGATACCCCTCCTAGTTGCGAATTTACAGCTCTGCTAGTTAGCATTTTGTGAATAAGAAGAGAACAACCAGAGACGCATCGAACATCTGTCAGAGCCCTGCTTATAGCGACTGGGAGAACGTTACTAAAAGCACCGTCTATGTCTAAGCATGCAGCTAGGGCAAATTCCTTAGGCTCTATTAATTTCTCGATAGTGTGTACCAGGAAGTGCAAGGCTGTTTCCGTTGATTTACCTCTACTATACGCATGTTGAGCGTTGGAAAGAAGCGAGGGGTTGACTGTGCTTCTTATATGAGCGTCTAAGAGTCTCTCTAAAGATTTTAGTAGAAAAGAAGCTAGACTAATAGGCCTAAAGTCATTGGGTTCGGCGTGGGAGGCCGCTTAAAATTTGTGCACTTGTGTGATAAACCATTATCGAATAACTATAATATGAATAAATTAGTATTTAAAGACTGCACTCGTTTATAAACCATAGAACAGTTCCATATTATATAGCATACTCGTTCTATTTGTATTAATAAACATAATCAAACGTACGAACATATTTAGTTTTATTAAAATGTAGCGTTATTACAAAATACAAGTGCATCTACACGTTTATATTTGATGAAATAATCATTATATCTTAATAAATTTCACTACAAATTCCACTTTTTCACACTACATACCCGTTTATGTGAATGGCATAAATACATACATAGTATGTCGGTTTGCTATTCACTAATTACTTTCCTTGACAACACTGTGGTCGAGTTACCATAGTAACAAACAAAAACCCATCGCAATGTACAGCTGATATTTGAAGCGTTAAGTGTGGTGAAATTTGTGCACATGTGTGATAAACTGTAGGTAGAGTGGTAATTCTGGTGAGCATGAGTTTTACTCAACTTAAAAATTTCATTGAAGGCAGTCGGATTTTATCCTCGTGGAGTTATCACTGACAATCTATTAAAAAAAAAAATTTTTTTTCCTAGTTTTTAGCTTGTTTACACCAGTATTTTAATATTATTAAGAATGACAGCACATTGTACAGTACGCGTTAGTCGTTTAGCATCCGTGAACATGTTTTTATACCACCAAGCCACATTGCTAAGTTTTAATATTTTCACTGTATGTCATTATTCTCAATTTACATTGAAAAATAACTCAATGTAAAAAATTGAAATTCAGACAGGTGATTTTTATATAATTTGATAAATAAAATTTACATTGAATTAATAACTAAAATTAGTACAGTAATTTTTGAAACGTTTACATTCAGGGCAGTACCATTCTGAAATTTCTCGTTCGTGTGAATGGCAGGGTGCCTGTCTTTTATTTTTTCAACGCAAAACAATGTCATGTATATTGTACATACTTCGGCAAAAAATTTAAGGTTGGTGGAATTTTATTTTGCGCATTTAACAGTTTTCACTGCACAAAAACCTTTTATATTCATATACACATATAATGAATAAAAGCGCATAAAAGAGTTGTAAAGCGTTTTTTTTTAACTCTAAGTAGGTTATTACAAAATAATAGAACCAAGTTGACAGCTCTACAACTGTTTCTAGAAATATCATTGTAATACAAGGCAAACGAACAGAGCTTCATGTTCTATAGGCATCATAATAGTTGTGAAAAATAAAATTAGTTCAAATAAAATTTAGAAAGATATACGGCGGTTAATAAGTCGTTCAATTTCTTAGAATTATTCTTTCAATGATGATGATGACACGATGAGGCCAGACGGAGTCTGTCTGTATTAAATAACAATGGTCTAGTTACAGTTCGTTAATTTTTAACTCTGAACAAATTTTCTAACAGTTTAAATCGAAAATTTCCACAACTTACCTACAGAGTAACTGATTAATGTCAGATTATTGAGATATTCCACTAGACACTTGTTTAATTTATTACACAGGCCAACAAAATTCGGGGCCAAGTAATTTTCTGGAAAACTGAGGGTCATTTCCGAAGTACGGCACGATTTTGAGATATTTGAGCTTATGTACCCGAGTATCTCAAAATCCTGACCTTATGGCCCAATTCTGAGCACTGATTCGGATTCTACGCAGCAAATTACTGCGGTAATGACCCTTAATTAAAAATTTTCACCCAGTACATAACCTCAAATGTAGGAAAAAACGCCGTTTTTGGGGTACATATCCTCAAATATCTCAAAATAATCCTGAGCTGATGGACCAAATCACTTCGGAAATGACCCTCAGCTTTCTAGACATGACCCCGAATTTAGTTGGCCTGTGTTATTCAATAAAATTTTATTAAAAACGCAGTTTAAAAGTATAAAATTGGCAATAAAGCTCTATCAACTTGATTAAAAATCTACCGCAGTGTTGCAAGGCTACAAAATTCAAAAAAAAAAAAAAGGAAAGATTCTATAAAGCTAGTATAAGAGAAAACCTCAACACAAATGTCACGCTGTGCTACGTTTAATTAAATGCGAATGATTTATGAGCATAACCACCAAAACGTTCCAGTGCACGTGAGTGGCAAACGCATTTCAACTGAATGAGCGAATGAGCGAATGAGTGAACGAGCACCCACAGGTGTCGCTGTCTAAATGCGTTACGGTTAACTGCAACGTTACCTAACAAAGGATGTTGTTACACATTGAACAGGACAAGCAGCTACTCGTAACGTACCGTATCGTATACCGTACCTCGTAGTAGCATGCCAACACGTTGCAATTGTGCTGCATTGGCAGCAATTCCTAAACATACTAACAGCTAATGCAATTCGTGGTAACGTCTTCTGCTTACTACCGGACAGTTAAAGGTAGATATACTGTACGTAATAATAGTAACTATGTAGTGTAGGTGTTTCTTGGTGTGTTTGTGTTTGGATGTGGGTGTGTGTGTGTGTCTGTGTGTGTGTTTGCAATATGATTTCCGTTTCCGCTTCAATTGCAATTTCAGCGTGTGCGGTTTACTGCAGTCATTTGGCCAACAAGATAGTATCAAAACAGCAAACTTACGGGTCGTGTCATCATCATCATCATCATTGGCAGTCATATCTATACTCGTATACTATTATTAACAGATATATTAGTGTGTGCCGTCATGTAGCTCTACTAATGCTTGTATAAACATTTAGTGTACGCTTTAAGCATATTTGCAACTTAAGTATCTACAAGATACGAGTTACATATACCGATGGGTATAGATATGTCCGTCTGTCCGACCATCCGTTTGAACGAGCAGATCTCGGAGACTATATATATAAGAGCTAGAGACTTCAAATATATATATTTAGACTCTTCTTTTCCCTCTTCAGATAACTAGTATCAAATGAATATGCCAACACCACTTTAAGGGGTAGCCCCCATACGAATCTATCACCACTTTTAAGTTTTTGTATGGAATTTTTTTTTGGTTTTGTAGTTAATTCCGCTAGAAACGCAAAATATACATATTTTGGCTGATAGATATTTGGCTGAAAACTGAAATTTAAACTTATTTTGGTCTCAAGTTTATAGAGTATCCATATTGATATGCTACGCTCACTTTTTTGGGGTATCCTTTATACAAGCTCACTGCCCACTTAAGAGTTTTTGTATGAAAAACTTATTTATTTGAGTAAATATCAGCTCAAAAATCATCATTTAGTAACATACTATGAATTGCCACTTCACATAAATAGGGCGGTATATCACCCATTTAAGCCCACTGCCCACATGAGGTTTTTACAAAAAAAAAAAAAAAAAAAAACTTCTATATGAATTTTATCAGGTTCAAGGTCATTTTATATTGACAAATTTTGTTTCTTAATACGAAGTGAGTATAATATGATAACAATAACTTAGCTACAAGCTGTCATAAGTATGCTCCTACTTTTTGGTGTAGTTACCTTACAAAACTCGCTTACGTGGCCTTTTCTTCTTATTGTAATCAATATGAATTTCAAATTTAACATGGTAGTTTTTATAGACAGACGCTTCGCATATATGTATATTAATGAGCGTGTTTCACACAATTTTTGGGGTAGCCTCCATAGAAACCCGCCATCCACAATATAGCTGCTATACGATTTGAAATTTCCTGTGAATGATATCAGAGCTTCGGTTCAACCGAATTAACGTTTTTTCTTGTATATTATAGACACTCTATATATGCATACTAAATCAAATTGTTGCCATACAAACATGACTTCATCAAAAGCACATCGATTTAAGCAAATCTATGCAGCACAAATCCCATAGATTACGTATAAATCATGCAAAAATAATTTCAACGCAGCAAATCCAGTCGTGAAACGTGTAAAATGATTTTTTTTTTTTTTTTTTGGATAGCGTGTGCAGAAAATATGCCGTGCCAAGCCATGCTAAATCCGATGGCAAACATTTTTATATGCCAGTAACGTTCTTGTAAATGTTATCAACTTATTTATAGGCGGCTCTTTAATATTGTAGTAGTAGTCTTTAGTCTGTAGTCTGTAGTAGTAGTATATGCCAAGCAAATATTCGTAATCAAGTTTGGCCACTTTACGATAAGACACAGACACACACAGATGCAGTGGGAACAAGAAAACGCGCTGTAATCGAGTGTGCTTGACTTCGAGATATCCTATACCTTATGTAAGGCTCCTTATATGAACTATTGATTTAATGTTTCGATCTGAACGTATGCGGGACATTTTATTAAAATTGATGAAACATTAGAATTAGTTCAAAATAAAAAGAAACAAGAAAAAACGTTAACTTCGGTTGAACCGAGGCTCTAATACCATTCACACGAAACTTTAAATAGTATTGTAATACATAAAAGTGGGGGTTTAAATAGGGGCTACTCCAAAAAGTGGGTGGTACACGCTCACTAGTAGATATGTATGAAGCGATGTAGTAGATGTGTAAGATGCCGACATATCGAATTTCAAGTAGATATTGACGTTTTCCATACAAATGCATAAAAGTGAACTGTGGGTTTATATGGGCCTAACTCAAAAAGTGGCCGGGACACGCCCATTTGTGTATGTATATGAAGCAGTTGTCCATTAAAATCCATAAAATCAAATTTGAAGCTAATATTGATTTAAATGAAGAATTTTTTCATAAAAAACAAAAAATTGCACGGTGGGTTTGTATGGGAGCTACCCCAAATAGCGGGCGGGCATCGCCCGTTAGTCTATGTATGTTAAGCGGCTGACCATAAAAAGGCACCACATTGCATTTCAACCTAATATTGACTTTAATATAGAAGTTTTCTTACAAAAAGTCAAAAGTGGGCAGTAGGTTTGTATGGAAGCTACCCCAAATAATGGGCATCATTAATGTATATGTCAAGCATCCGTCTACTTTAAGTTACTATATCAATTATTAAGTAATTTAATTAATAACAATAAAAATGTTTTTCATACAAAAAGTCAAAAGTGGGCGGTGAGTTTGTATGGGAGCTATCCCAAAAAGTGGGCGTTGCGGGTCAATCTTGACACTTTATTAAACTGCAATAAAAAGAAGTGTACGTGCAAAATTTCAACTGGATAGCATAAACATAATTTTCACACAAAAACTTAAAAATGGACAGATTTGTATGGGTGCTACTCCTTAAAGTAGGGTTGACATGTTTACATTATGCTAGTTAGCTGAATAGAGAAAAGCAGAGTCTAAATATCCAAAATTGAAGTTCCTATCTCTTATACTAGTTTGCCAAATCTGTTCGTTCAAACAGATGGACGGAAGGACAGACGGAAATAGTCTATATCGACACGTCTTCCGAATCTGTACAAGTATATATGTATATACTTTATAGTATCTGCCACGTCTGCTGCCGCCTGTTACATACATTTTTCCTATGGTTACAGAGTAAAAAAATAAAATAACGAAAAATATAGACCAAATATAAAACGGCATTAAGCGTGGCCAAAAGCAGGCAACCGCAAAAAGGCACAGGACCTTTTTCATACAATATATGTATATATGCAAGTAGGACTTTGTTTTTTTTTTTTTTTTTTTTTGTTTATTGGACATGAATTGACTTAAACTGTAAGCAAGGTGGCTTCAAGGTTAACAACAGATAGGCGATAAGTGGAAAATAATTTTGTTGAGATTTGCAAAATGCTGCAAAACAATCGGCTTAATATATATTAACAAGAATTTAAAAAGGGCACAAACTTATTCAAGCAAGTAAATCATCATCAACAAGAAGAACATCGAGGCAACTTGCTGCCCGGAATAACTTTTAATGGGAATGCCCAAAAGTATGCAACACTCAAGTGTCACTTCCGCCGCCAGTGCCGTTGACTATGCCGGAGCGGAGCGTAGTCATTGTGTTTCTTACATTTCACAAAACTATTCCTCCAACTGACGACTACGGCCACGAAACAGACGGACACTTCTTCAGTAAACTCTACTTGTACGGAAATCATTTTACCGCACACTTTAATTTAAAATCCCAACAAACTATATAACAACTTTTCTCGCATATACACTTCTATAGTAGTGACAGTGAAGTATTGGTGAGAGGGGGAGTAGCAATTGAAGAGGGACTGTTGTTTTGCAGTTGTTTGTGCGTTTGTGTGTGTGTGTGTGTGTGAGTGCTTGGATCTTTGTGCAAATCAACGCAATAAACTACAAAAACAAAACTTTAACTACTTTTTGCTTTCACTAGTGGCAGCCAAGCAGGCAGTAGTTGTAAAACTTTTCGCCATAATATTATTTTTTTTATTTATTTTTGTTACGATTTTTGCATTTGCTGAAACAATACAATTTATATTTATGCGAACTGAGACGACGTTGCCGCTGACTGCCATAGGAAAATGACCCAGAAAAACAAGAAAAAACCAACTGAAAACAACTAAACGAGGAACAGGCAAAGCAAACGTGCTGCCAAGCCTGAAAATATGCAGCAGAAATTTTTGTATAAGTGTTGAAAATGACTTGACCCACTTTGTTGCAGCAGCAAGAAAGGAAGAAGCAAAAGCATCGCATGAAGATCAGAAGAAACTACAAAGAATGAAGTGAGTGGCAAGTTTGTGGCATGTGGCTTGTGGCTGCTGCGGTGAGGCTGACTGCCGAAAATTTGTGCTGCATATGCATATGCGAGGGTTGTATGATAAGTTTGAAAATGGAAGATCGCGTTACTAGCAAAATAAATGTTTAAACTTACAACGACAGAAATTTTTGATACTGTTGAAGAAGATATATGCAGTTTGTATACACTGAATGTAATGAAGTCTGAATATAGTTCGCCCAAATTGTAGAAGGAAGCAAGTCAAGCAAAAGTAAAGTATGGCTTAAATTGTAGACTTTCTTGAAAATAACTCAAGATACAGCTACGATATATGTATAAATAGTTAAAATAGTTTTTGAAACCAGTTCTACATCGTACTGAGTGTTGTGCTCTAATTCATCGAAAAGTAGTATTGGAGGTTTGTAGGTTGAACACCCCTCAAAGTTTCGTATTTGTGACGAGTGAATTGCATATTTTTCAGCCGACCACTGCTTGTAAAGATGAGTTTATATATGTAGCTTACATTATTTTTTTTTCTATTGTGTATTTGCATAATCCACCAACATAACGCATATCATAGCACGATGCAATTTCTTCACAGCATTGCGAAATTTCAAAAATTGAAGGTTGCACACTTTTTGTGCATTTTCAAATTTGCTATATTCAGATTTCAATGCTATTACCATTTTTGTATGTTGCTTATAATTATCGTCGAATGAATGACATTCAATAATCTGCATCCGATTAAATATTGAAACCAATTTTCATTTAATTTTGCGTTCAAAGTATTTTTTTATGAATAAATTTCAATAAACAATGAAATTCAGATGCCTCACTTAATGTGAACGTTTATCGTAATTTTGCAGTGGGTGTTCAACTTACAAGCGTGTTGTTTTTTTTTAAACCTTGATTATTATTGTATTTTTTCGTAAAAAAAGTCAAAGCTTCAGAATTTTAGATACTCTTTCGACTGAAAGAGAAAGATCTGATATAATTTCAGTCTAAATTATTGGCAAAAAATACCAGCTATATTCAAGCTGCAAGCATCTTCTACTATAATTACATAAATACGTGTGCCAGTGAATTCACCACCGTATCTCTTTCTCTCGATAAACATCAATGATTCATTCATGCAATTTGTAAGAGATGTGTATAAAATAACGTCGTAATATCTCTTTTTTCACTTAGAGTAATGATGGGCTCACTAATCCTATTTTGTACGTTGTAGTTCTTACTTGATTTCTCTTGTCGTGTTAGTGTGAAGTTGTCTTTACCCAACACGGTATTGGAGTTCTTATAATAAAGTCTTCATTCGTTCTTAATTTTTTTCCAACTCTTCTAACAGTCGCATAAAATCATTTCGACATATTTATTTCTACGAATGCATATTCTAAGCATCAATGTACACACCCTTCATCTTCTTTTTAATCCAATTAGTTTCCTTCTGAGCGGCACAGCAGCTCCGTTGACTGTTTCATCTGTTGATATATTTAAGCATGCGTGCGGTACCTCCAAGAATGCTATCGCAAGTGGATTGAGATGGTTTACATTCTCAAAAACGATCCTTTGTTGTACATTTCGAAAATATTATTAACTTTTGACTTCCTTTCTCCAGATTGTCGCTTAGTTTGAGAATCATATTTAAAACACCATGTTTCATTACCAGCTATGATTGAATCAAGAAAATCTGGATAATTTTCAGCTGTTAAAATGATGTCTTTGTCTTTGAAGTGGAACAAAACGTGCATACACCTTTCTTTTACCATAATCTTGAGCTATTAACCTCATCCTTTCAACGTTTAAAATTTGTTTAAGCCGACGCAAGATCATTCTTTTCATACTATTTCCGACTATATTTAACTGAAATTCAGATCAGATTTCCATACTTCATTAAACTACTATTATATAAAATTGTTTTTTTCATCCTACTTTTTTTTCAACTTTTTAAATACCCCACGCATCATTTCTATTTGTATTGCGTTGTTGTGAGTGCGGCACAATTTTCAAGTCGTTTTACAACACAGTTCGATTTGTGGACATGTACAGACATGCAAATGCAAAAATACTTTTCAAAAATACATAAAGATAATATACGTATACACGTATATTATAGCCACATCTACGAATTGCATTTAAAATGCCGCAAACAATATTCAAAACAAGAGTTTTAATGTAACTACTTCCGCTTTACTATGCGGAAATTGCAGTTTGACATGTTTGTATGAAATTTTTACGATGCCATTTGGTAAAATGTGCAGAAATAATTTAATGGCGCAAAGTTTTGAACGAAAGTGCATTTAAAACTTACAGCAGTAGAATGGAGTCGCCACCATATTTATAGCTGTCTATTAATAGACGCAACTGTACTTCCGCTTCATTAAAAATGCGCATAACTTTTTCACATATGGCATTAATTACATTTTGCTGCTGTTGTTGTTTGTTGCTATTTCGAATTTATGTACATTTTTTTTATTATTTCGAATTTTATTTTCAGATCGAATTGCATCAGCACAGAGACGTGTATGAGTACTGTAAAGAAATAGGTCACCCACGCGCGTTTATTGAATTCAAAGAGACCACAGACTTTGTAGGCCAGTTTGTGACAACGTAAATGATCGGCAAAGCAGTCGAGCTGTGTGTAGCGATATAGAAATTTAAATTTGTTTTTAAATGTAAATCAAATTATTAAGGTATTCACACCGAATCAATTACTAGCTTCGTTGATGAAGATAAGAGGAAATAAGTAATTTCAAACAATAAAATGTACAGAGAAAAAGTAAGCAAACTCTTCAAACCTCTACGCTTGTTTATAAATTTAAACTCCAAAACTAACATTGAAGTGTTTTGAAATAGTAACAACTTGTACGCCAATCCACAAAACAGTTTGGTATTTATTAGTGGGGGGAATGGAATCGTAAGTAAAGCCAGACAGGTCAGACATTAAAAATGTATGATGTTACTATTGAAATTTTGCTTGACAGGAAACTCCACAAACGTACTTTAAAAACCACAGACTAATGTGAGCTTTAAGATATGTCGAAAGAGAGCTGTTTGATTGTTTTTCATACTTTTAATCGACTTGACGTGAATACCTTAAATATACTGTTATACACACGTCTTGACTAAATGTCTTATTAATGTATTGTAGCGCGTTAAATTCACGCAGTAACTGTGCAGTATCATTAGCTTCATTTACCACAGCATCCACCATATTCATTAGCAGTATAGCGCCCCAATAATATAGAAACATTACCAACTGTCCCAAAAAAGTAGTACGCCAGTTGGTCTCTAATTGATTCATTGCCAAATTGTTTACCATGATAGACTATATTCACATTAGTAACGAAAAGCTTCAGCAGTAATAGCGTATTTGGCACAATACAGTTTTTTAGTATACGCTGCGTAAGACTGAAACACTCGCTATGCATTGCGTAGAGTTTAGCTTGTTCGGTGGTCTGCAGATTTGTTGTTGCTGAAAGCTGTTGTAGCGCCAAATTCACGCGTGAAAATTGCCAATAGAGCAGACAGAGCACACAATGAAAGCCAAACATGGCTATTAATATACTATATGCAAATTGCAACATATGCACAAAAACCATAAATGCATATATAAATACATGACTAGTCACCATGCGCAGCAAAATAATACCGCCGCATACAACACTCAAATGCAACATAATAAAGTATTGTCCTATGTGATTGCGCACGCGTTCCTTCAATTGTTGTATGCAGTCCTGTTGCACTTTTGGCGTATAGCGCTGCCAATGCGCTTGAAAATCTATGCAGAGTTGCATCAATGTTTTGCGTTTACACCAGACGAATGCATTGCATGCAAACAAGGCTATAATGCGTATTACATTCGTGATAACGAAGTTCCACTGTAGTATGTCATTCTTAGACATAGAACTGTGTTTGTACATGAATTGCGGTGAAGCATAGGGTATTGTTATGATCAGCAGCGCAGTAATACTGGCTGAATAGGTGAGTTATTTTTGCTGTTGCAAAGGTGCTGGCATTAGGCCAGAGATCAGCAAATAGTAATAACATTGTTTTAGGTAGCGCATTGCCGGCGGAAATTGCAAAGAAATTATTAAGTTGAAGTGTTTTGTAGCTAATTTAATGAACGACTGATTGTAATATAGACATAATAGACTGCAAGATTTTGCTATTGTTGCTTTGACATATAAATTACTTCTTCGTTTAATTAATAAGTGGGTTGTGCAGTAAGTTTCTGAGTTTTATAACGTACAGTTCAATCCAATAAACAAATTTTTGAAGCAGCACATCATTCTTGAACTAAGAAGTTAGTCAATATCTAGAATTATTAGCTATATGATATATAACGATTCGATATGAGATTTTGTTCGATATTTTATAAAGGTTAATAAATAATTGTAGCAAAACTAGTAGTCGCATTCTTAAGATATATACATATAAGTGTGTTTTTTATACAGAAAATCAGTGGTAATTTTGGTATGGAAATTATTATGATTATAGTTTGCATCATGATAATTTTTATACTCCATCTGTTTGCTTTAAAAGTACCTAAGTTTTCATACCGAGTTTCAGTCAGTCAGACAGACAAACGAACATTCACTATTCTCGGCGAACTGATCAATAATATACGATACTATATACCTCTGGAACGAAATTGACCCGGACTGGTGGATTTAAACCGAACCGGTAAACCGAATCGGTAATTTTTCTTATTTTTAAGTTGGCTGTCACTGTCATTGACATGCATGCCAAGTTTGAGGAGAATGCTATAATAAGTCTATGTTTGACAGCTTGTATACGACGCGAAAAGTTTGTATTGCGATTTTTAGCATGGAAAACAAAATCGAACAACGAGTTTGCTTGAAATTTTGTGTTTCCAATGGAATAAGGCAACGGAATCATTCAAAATGTTACAAAAGTGTTATGAGGACTTGAGAACGCAAGTATTTGAGTGGCATAAAGCATACAGTTAGGATGGTGACATTTCGCATGACGCAACGCACCTTTCGTACATTTGATACACCGATTGCAGTGGTTTTTGTGAATCTATTTGCAACTAGTGTCAATATGTTCTATCATGCGGTGCAGTATAGTAATAATAGCATAAACTCAAATGCATGTAGCCTGTTTATGTGTCTCTTATTAACAATATTTCATTGCTGGAACTCTGTCATGTTGATGGTTGATGGAGACCGGTTCGAGGTCAGTATGTTGAGAACTGTCGACGCGACAACATGTTTCGTGAACAATGTCAATCCAGTCTCACACACAAAGTCCTACTCTTCTGTGAAAAAATTAAGTATGCCTTGTTCTCAAGTGCGGTAATACGAAACTTTATTTCAACCGCGAAGCTAGTAATTCAGAAGAAGTTTTCTCAGTCCAAGCTCTCTTGTTTTGATTGAATGGTGTCGGTTCAAAATGGTTTTCTGTGACGAACTCGTCGTTGCTCATCTATTTCATAGCTACTTAGCTCATCCAATTCGTCAGAGCTTTCTTTAGATGTAGATGGAAGTGTTACAAATGGATCATTCAAACTCCTTACAGGTCTAAAGCGGTTATTCTTGTTGATTCCTGATATATACACAACACAAAAAATAACAGTTATCGTGATGATTTAATGATTCACGCCAAATCATTGGAGACCGAAACTTGAAAGAGCCACTCTTCTTAGTGGCCCATAAATGTAATTTCTCAAAACACAGATTTTGCATACAACATTGGGCACTCAGTACTTGAATTGAAATTTTCCGGAAAAAGACTCAATATGTACGAAGTAGCTGTATCTCCAATACAAAATCTGCGACCTCAAATTAGTGAACAACCATTAAAATATATAATGCTACAGAAAAACAGTAATTTGATTCCACTGCTACTGAATATGTTGAGCTGAAATACTACCCTGACGCAACTAAAAATGCTTGCAATCCGAGTAGAGGATATCTTTTCAAATGTTGCTTCCAATGTGAAACCCATGTGCCTTGTTTATGACTTCTAATTTTGTTTGGTTGCCACTTTATGTAATGTGCACATTCTAGAGATTGATGAATAGAAAACATTGAATACTTTACACTTCGCTGCTTACGCTGCAATTAGCTACTTAACTAAAGTCAACAGCAAATTATCTGTACTATATATCTCATGCTTAATTAATTAATTAATTCAGCTTACTTAGGAATTGCTGACACGCACTGCAAACGATGACAGCCAGTAGTATTTCAAATACGGCCGGAATATGCACGCGCGCTTCAGATGCATATTAAAATTGGTCTACTATCAGCTACTATGCTATGGCTTAATGCCGGTACCGCTAAATCTGTGCAATTTACGTCCAAGACCAAGTTATCTATATCTTATTTATTCCGTCGTAATTCTCTGTCTACTCCTACTATTTGGACCACGTCAAATCTATCAATTGGAATACGTACGCACGGATATAGTGCTGCAGCGCAGCTATGTTACACTGATTTTTTTGCGCACACTTGCCGTCGCAGGCAGCTGTGGACTAGTTTGGCTAAAACGGAGAAGTTTGGTGGAACTTTTCAATGATTTTGTGGCACACATAAAGCGTTATCAGTCTCTAACAAGTACGAGTAATGAGCATGAACTTGCACAGTTGGAGTGCTTTTTAGCGCACATGTTGCTGCGCCAATGTTGCATCTGCTATGCGTATCTTTGCTGTTCCTTTTCGATGTATCTGCAGCTGAATAACTTCGGTGATGCCGAATCTCTGTACTTTGTATTTGCACGATTCATCTACTTCCTACAGTTGTTCATTACGAATATAGAATTCTATACTGTGTTGGCTTTAGTCTATCATCAATTTGCGTGTATTAATTTAGCGCTGTTAAGTCTATATAGACGCATGCGTGGCGCTGAAAGTCAGGGAAAGCAATACTATACAGCTGCACTATTAAGTGAGCAATTACACAGCTTAAAACGCAGCGTTCAAATGTATACGGATACATTCCGGCTGGCACAACGTATATTTCGCATTTATGATATACCGAATGCCATACTTTTCTTAAATATTTTTATACTGAGCGTGAATATACTCTACCATGCGGTGCAATTTGGCAATAATAGCATCGAAACGGATGGCGCTGGCAGACTTACGGGTTTCTTTATTATAGTCTTTTACGGCTGGAACTCCATAATGCTTATGAATATGATCGAACGACTGCTGCATGTTTGCAATGATACCGGACAATTGCTGCGGAAATTCGCAACATTGGAATTGTTGCATAAAGATTTTGAAAGGGAGGTAAGTGTATGTTGGATGATAATAGATTTTTATAAAACTTACCATTTTTTTTTTTTTTTTTAAATTTATAGCTCGAAACATTTGCACAACGCGTGCATTCTCGAAAATTGATCTACAAAATCTGCCAAGTGGTTGAGTTCAACAAGCCTGCCTGCCTCTGCTACATCAGTTCGGTGCTTGAAAATGTCATTATACTTATGCAGTTCGATATAAAACGAAAACAGCAAGCGTAGTATTTGAAGTAGTAACTAAATTAAAACTTTCAAATTGATACAACAAATTAAGTAAACGACTTTTGCTTTGAACTGCGCCGATATTAATTTCAAAACACATACGTGGGACACTTGAAAAGTTTCTAGAAAAACCTAAGGATATTTATATTTGTGAACAAACTAATCCGAAAAGCATTTTTCCTAGTCTAAAGCTGGTATCTCCAAAACATGCAATTTGATCGTCTCAAGCGCTGCTTCTGGCGATGTAAATCGTTGACCACGCAACTTATCTATGACATGTGGGAATATGAAGAAGTTATTAGTTGCCGAGCCAGGACGTGTAACCGTACAGAATTTTTATCTTCTCCAAAAATACTGAAGTGAGACTCGATGTGTGCTAGCTGGCATTATGATGATGCAAGGTGATATGTCGTCTTGCAACGTGCATCTTCCATTCACTTAAGACTGCTGGTTGTATATCACTCAGAGTTAAACACGTGGTTCCTTCCCAAAGAAAAAAGTAAGAAGCACAAAAAAAGTTTAATTCCTAAAAAAAAAGGAGCATAACTAGCTTTAGGGAACTGTAAGAGTGAATTGAGAAGTCACAAACAACAACAAAATGTACAGTTTAAAAGAAATGCAACACTGACCCTTTAGGCCAAAGTGAGGAGTAAAAATACAACTCACAAACGTGTAACTATAACAAATATTTAGCAGCAAAACAAAGAAGAAATCACCGCAAATTTGGGTACCTCTCCATGCCGGGCCAGTTCCGAAAACTTTTATAGTGCTCCATGTTTCATTAGGCTTTTCTTTCGCATGTGACAAAAATGAAACAAGCTATCTACTTGTTACTAATTAGTTTCAGTAGAAAACTTATTTACATTCGTGTGCGTTCCTCTGTGTGCGTGTGTGTGTGTTTGTGTGTGTGTGTGTGTGTCTGTGTTAAGAGTTTCACTCGCTCCCTGCCAAAGCATAGCTACATATGTCCCTTTGGAGGCCTTAATCAATACAACGCTTAGCCAATTAGTTTCGGTTGATAATGCGCCTAAGCAGCAGCTGCGGCTACAATTCTTAGTTAGTTTCTCTATTAATAAGAAGGAAATCTGTATCGACCCAAATCCTTTTAGTCGTTTAGACTGGCAATTCCCAGTCGTGCGTATAATTGGAATTAATAGACACACTTGCAAAAACCAAAAGTTGTAGCATTAGTTTTTCATTGGAATAGCAAACAAGCAAAGTAGTGCAACTGACATACATATTGATTTAATTTTGATTTCGAGTCAAGTCTCAATTGGCTGATTAAATGGAGACAGTTTGTAAGGCTGATGTGTTTGCATCAATGGCTGTTCAATATTTTTGAATTTGGTTCAGTGAACTATTTGATTTAATTCATTTGGGAGCGAAAAGTGGAAAGTAGTGCAATATATAGTGCGATAGATTTACTAAAATGTTAAATTAATTAACGAAACATGTATTGGTTTCATAATATAGAATAAACCGTTGGCAGATGACACTATAAAGCGATGTTATAATATCAGAATATCCTTATATAAAGCTTTTACGTTGCCATTTAAGTTACTATATTTTTCGCACAACATGTTCGAATTACACGTTTTATAAAACGGTTAGGATTACCATAATACATACATACATATAGACGAAGTCTCCAAACATTTAAAAGCTTCTTCCATAATTTTTACCATTATTTCTTGTTTTTATGGAAGAAATTATGGTACTATGAGGATATTATGGCATGAACTGCTGTGTAAAACTTAAAATTATGGTAAATAATTTTATAAAGCTTGTAATAATATTTTCATTTTAGCTAAAGGATAAGAAAATTATGGCACTATAAGGATATTGTGGTATGCACTGCTTTATAAATATAAAAAAAGGTAAACTGCTTTGATGATATTCCAATTTTATACTCTTCACTAATAATAATAATAGGTATATGAATTTTATTCGAAAGTAGGTAACAACCACTTAGCACACTTACAGAAAAGGTAAATCGACGGAAACTGCACTACACACCGTCGTCTCACTTATAAATGTCAAAGAGTACAAACGCGTCGTCTTCCTAGACATAGCAGTCACCTGCAATAATATCCCGCCGAAAACAATCATATCAGCGTTGGAAAACATATGCATAAACCGCGACTAAGTGAATTTTTTGGCAAACCAAATAGTCAATCGTTATGTAGATTTGCCGAGACGCTTCACATGAAATCGTTCTATTCCCGCTTTAATGTTTCCTCCCAGAAAACTAATTACATCAAAGCATTAAGGGAGAATGCAACAAAACTGCTTAAAGCACCCAGCACTAGACTGATGTTTAGAGAAAGCGCATGCTTCTTGGGAGTCGTTCTGGCCAGAAAATATGCGACAGTAATTGTTTGTTCAGTTGTAACAAATTCCCTGTGAACAATTCCTTTGCTAATCCACTTTGATCTTGGTCTTTGGGTCATACTGAAAGCACCATGTTTCATTACCAGTAACAATTAATTTCAAGAAGTTTGGATATTTTCTGTCAGCTGAAACGACTTCTCTGGAATGATTGACACGTCCCGATTTTTGCAGTGTGGAACAAATATTGCAGCGACCTTCGATTTGCCCAAATCCTCGTGAAGAATGGTTCGGATCGTTTCTCTACTAATGTTTAAAGCCTCCCATCATTTTGAGGGAAGCACAGTCACAGCGATCATTTGCAATGTCCGCATCTTCTAACCTCTCTCTCTGCCTTCTGGAAAACGTTTATGGCATAGAAAAACTTTCGATATACTCCAAGAAACATTGTCGTACTCTTGCTACATCAACATCAATGTTTTCGACACATTTTTACAAAAGTGAAATTTAATAACTGCGTCTTGTTCCATTTTAGTATTTCAACATCCACAAAAATGTTGTTTTGGAAGAAATTTTATAACTTTGCTATTTCTCATTCGATTATATTGGCTGGAAAGCCCGATTAACATAACTCCTAAAAAAGACTTAAATGAGGGCTGGGATGTGTATAATCGATGAAAAACGAGAAGACAGGCTCGACTGAACCCAACACGTTTTTCTTCACTGAGTCCAAATTGGATAAAAAACTAGGGCTTTGTGTTTTCTCTGAACTACTAGAGATAAAAGCACCCCTCCGACTGGCGAATCACTGTGTCTTGCAAGCGGAAATCGTTGAATTCTGTGAGCAATAACTGTTAGACTCTCTGACATACCTCAATGTGATGGCAGATTTGACGTACATCCCGTATTGACGCGCTGCAAAGATCAGACATACTTATTCAAATCTGTTTCACCACATGTGAAAAGAAATTGGAATTCCGCATGCATAAAATTGTTCATGAAAATCATCCAAAAAACGAAGCAGATTACATGGAGCTTCCACTTATAGATGTTACGTGTTTTTTATTAAGACTAACGTAGAACGTAAGACGCACCAAATTTGTCGTTAGTAGCTTAATAAAAAAAAAAATAAACTCAAAAAATTCCATATAAAAACTTGAAAGTAGGAGGAGGGGGGGGGGTCAAGTGTATAAGGGAGTTAAGGTAGTCTAAATATCCACACTTGAAGATTTTACCATTTATAGAATTCAAGATCTCGTTCAAACAGACGGACAGACAGACAGACATGCCTATATCGATTTGACTTTTGATACAGTTCAAGAACTCTATATATAGATACTTTATGGAATCTGCCACGCCGCCTTCTGCCTGTTATTTTATGCTCATGCCAAAACTTAAAAAAATTCTTCAATTTATAATCTGGAGTGCCTATACTACTGGATTAAGCGGTTCGATCGTGAAGATCGTTATCTAAAGTTGCAAAAATAGACTCTCCAATAATTAGTAGTTTCAAGTTCATATCTCATCATATGTATATATATTCAAGCTCATTTATCTCGAGTATAGCGTTCTCCAATTAGGTTTATCCATCTGGTTTACCGGTCACAGCAACAGAATTGAGGTATCCATAAAGAAAAAAAAAACATTTTTTAATATTTAAATCACTAAATGATTGACTTATATTTTTCTTATTTTTTTTTTGTGTTCATCTGTTTGATTTCTTATCAAAATATGTAATAGTTATGGAAAAATGATATATACTTTTGTTTGTATGATGCCATCCTATAGTAAATCGTAGAAAAATACAATAAAAAAAAAAAAATAAAACAAAAAATGGAAACTAAATACATATGAAGCAAATCAACTAAATCTATATTCATAGTCATATTTAAATACTAAATCATTATTTAAGCATAAATCACACAACGTTTTGCACTCAACAATCGTTTCATTTCGATTTCTAGTAAACCTGCTCTGCCTTAAACTAATCCTTCCGTCTACAATATGCTGTTCACTACATTTTCACATAGTCAGCATCATAATCATCATCTTATAGCTTGCTAAAATATTTGTTTTCTTTTTACTTAAATGCGCGACGCTCTTAAAAACGTGCACTACTAAAATAGATACTCGTACATGCTAATAACTTGACACAACTTTGCGTATACTTTTGTTACGTGTACGCATTAAAATCCGGACTATAGCACGTCTATGTTGTCTACAGCTTAAACTATGCGACAATATGACTATTCTTATTCAGATCGGTTAGCAATTCTGCATTTAGATCTTCAGCCTCGAGTAAATCGTTGCAGGCATCACCGTTCATTGAATGCGGTATGCTTGTCGAGAGCACCATGCCACGATGTGCTGATGAAGCACCAACAATGCTGCTGCTACCCGCGGTGCTAATTGATATATCATCGGCTGGCGAATTACGGCGACGCTCACGTTCGCGTACAATGTGCGGCGCTTCATTGAATTCGTCCAGCTCATCCATGCCGGCATATTTGGAGCCTGCCAGCAGCAGGTACTGACCCGTACGATTTGGCCATAGCAAACCGGTCATAACGCAATATGCCAAACAGTCAGCAGAATTTGTAATGCCCAGCAAGAGTTTATAGCGCCACATGGGACTGATTTGTAGCGCAACTATGGCAACTATGGGTAGATAGATGAACCAGACAAGACTCGAAGCGCCCAAATGCAGCAGAAAATCAAGTTTTTTACTAGAATGTTCATACTTCATAGTATTGCGCAGCTCATAAAGAAACCACAACATGAAAGAGGTGCTGTGTGGTGGAATAAAATTAATATATAAAATAATGTCCAAGTTTTTAATAAATTACCGTAATATTAAAACAATCCAGCCGGGCCATGTTTGATATTCATCTATATCGGATATAATGTCAACCTCCGTCTGTATATATAAATAAACAAAACATTAATCACTGCAGTTTTGAAAAAACATGGCCACAAAAGTTATACTCACTCTATCCCAGATATAAAGAAATACGTGAAACGCACAGTATGGCACCCAAATGCTCATTAATATAATCCAACCGGTGCGGCTGATCTGCTGGCGTGTTACTGCCCAACCTTTGCCCAATAGTAGCAATATCAGCATGAAGGTAGTCTGTAAAATGCGAAACAAATAATTATGGAACTATTTAAGTAAGTCAAGCCAAACAAACTCACTCTACTCAATATGTCCAGCACATCGCCAGCAGCCTGCATATCCGGCAGTCCTACGCCATTTGCAGCGAAGCGTATTAAATGCACCGTAATCAGCGCCAAGCTAACAAACTCACTAAACAGACTAAGCGTAAAAAGTTTTGTGACCGGATGCTTTTGCAGACGTACTGCATAGATTTGCATGGGCAACAGCACAATGTAGACCAGCATAAAGATCAAATACATCTCCAGCAGATTCTGTTGATCGTACGAGAATTGAAAGGTCAATGGATGCACTGTCGAATAATTTGGATGACCATTGACCACTTGTATATCGTAGCGTATATTGTGTCCCGGATAGATGAAACCACCGTGTGTATTCGAGGCATTGCTGCGCTGTAACGTCTCGTAAGCTTGCCATTTGCAAGTGGTACGATTGCGATAGCAAGCAACCATTGCCACGTACCAGAAACTGTAATAAATATTATAGATACCAATGAATTATTAATAAGTTTATAGATTGAATCAATTATTAGGTAATTATTCACGCTTTTTACGTCTTAATTCACAGCTTAGATGTGGTACAAATTGAATTTGTTTAGCGTTTAGACGTGAAATCAGAAATATAACAAAACTGATGAAGAATTTAAATAAAAAGTAAAAGTATTTAAACGCTAAGTAGCTGGTGTGGCAAAACAAAATCTGCAACAAAAATAGTAATACTTTTACTTTCAAACAATACATAATTTTACGCTTTAAAAAATCACACCATCATACAGTGGGTCAAAAGCAGCAAAAAAAATATTGAACTTAATTTTTATTTAAGGTGTGAATAGTAATATAAATTTTTTAGAGAGTTTAAAATACGCATAAAATACTATTTTTATATATTACTAGCTGGTACCCGGCGCGTTGCTGCCGTTCCCCTTGCCCAATATGACATATGACAGTTGTAGTCGGCCTATAAAAAAAATTGTTTTTTTGTGGTAACCCCACCTTACCACTTAGGGGTATAAAAAATAGCTTACGGCCTATTCGCAGATCTACCAAATGTACACAAAAAATTTCATACAAATCGGTCAAGCCGTTTCGGAGGAGTTTGCTTACAGAGATTGTGTGACATGAGAATTTTATATACATTAAGATTAAATTAAGTTATTTAATGCTTAATAAATTTGAACGTCGAATATTGTGCAAATTTATTGCATAAAAATGTTTACGAATTAATTCCATTTCTTTGCCTATGTGCCTGTAACTATAGTCGAAACATTTTCACTACCTTTATGCATAAAATGACAAATTTTTTAAGACGGTGAAGTCTGTTTTGTCTTGCAGAAGTCCTGAAATATGTATATCAGCCTATATGAGCATTAACTAATTTTACAATTGATTTTTGCTTGTAGACTTGAAAACTACCCGATTGAATTTAATGAAAATCAGTATGGAATATTGCTGAACGAAAGATGAAGCTGGAAGCTATGATAGGACACGATTCTTGGACGACGTTCTAGATGCAAACAAAATGCGCAGCACCTCAGGATTTATTTAAGGTAGCCTGATGATATGGGATTCATATGTCAAATGCATTGGAAGAAATAATTCAAAATTCATTCGTATCACTGGTGAGAAATATAAAAATTTTCTATATTTATACTCTTCACACGTAATGTGAATAGTACTATATTTTGCCACGTAGGTTGTTCAAGAAGCTTAAAAAATCCCACAAAGTACACATATTCTTAATCAGCTCGACGAGAAAAATCGAACCACCTATGTCTGTCTGATTATTCCTGATATATACATTTTAGATATTGATAAAACATCGAAGATAAAGCACTTTTCTATTTCTGAATGAAAAACTTATTTATTATAGTCAATATCAACTTAAATTTCGATATAGCGGCTTCTAGCTTTTTAGAGGTAGTACTTAAACGGGCCAACTGCCTAATTTTTGGGTTTTGTATGTAATTTTTTTTTTTTTTTAGCTTACCATCTTAACAATGTAATAAGGACTTTAAATAGTCAATTGAGCTTTTAAATAAGCGGTACATAAATGTATCGATTGTTAAAAGAGCTGATTAAGCATTTTTAGTTTCACAAACGTTTTAATTTTCGGACTATTAAGTTTGTGAATGGAAAAATACCACGCAAAGTTCGACAACATTGTGAAACAGTGCGTTCGAAAACAACTGATAGCCTATTTATTTTTGATATTTTGCAAAAAGCAAAGTAAAAGACCTTACCAAATTTATTTTTAATAAATTGGTTTGATTAATATTTAAGAAACAGACAATTTTTTAATTGTGTTAGCAAACTCACAATGAGCTGTTCGACATTAACTTTTGTTAAATACTTAACCACAAGCAGAGTGCCAGGTACCGCTCATCATTCGTTAGGCGCTAATTGAACTTGAAATTGTGTGAACTGTCAAAATAATGGGCCGTGTAAATTTAGCTATAGCATTTTTGGTTAGATATATAGAAATTCATATGATACACAACGCGTTTTTTTTGAGAAGCATAATACATAAATACATAAGTAGCAACAATTATCAATGTGCGGCCAGCATACTGATGAGAGCTTGTGGCTAAGCTCGAAACACATGTATACTATATGACTAAACATTTGTCAGTGTAATTTAAAGTTGTTGTTAATCTCTACTCGAATTGAGAAAAAATTATAAGAAAATATTTCTCTAGGTAAATTGACCTTGAGCTAGAGAAAATATATAATATATATATTATGTAGTTTGATATACTGAACGAAAACTGAATCGAAAACTGGTTTGCATGCACCCTTGCACCCTTTGTGTGCAAGGGCGCATGAAATATCTCTCAAGAAAATAATTTATTAGTTTGCTATCGTATAAATAAAATATATTTTGTTACGTTTCAGACCACAATGCAGCACCGGGTACACACATTTCAGTACATAAATTACTCGTACGATCGACGTTTCTATTGCTACCAAGTGTAAATTCATTAAATGAATTATACATAGATATATATTATATATTATTATACATATATACCGACTTCTAGTATTTATTTTTAGATAAGAAACCAGTAAAGCAGACGTGTAATGATTGCTGCTGCGGTTCACTACACACATAGTCCGATTGACTCATGCTACTACTACCACAACTACTATGGTCGCTACCTATTAAACTCACCGTGGTTCCGCTTCCAGATTGATGACGTAGGTAAACTGATGCCCGGGCACAACATTGCTTGGTGCATCCTCATCACGGCACAACTGTCCCGGTGCGCAGGGTATATGCCGTAGAAAATCACGCTTGCCATTCTTATTACAATCGGCATCGTAGGCGATTAACTGCAGTCGACCAAACATGCGCTCACAGGCACGCTGATGGCTGCCCAGGCTGCGATTACCATAGAATTCTACGAAAGTTGATTTATCCAGCACGGCCAGCGTTAATGCATCCCGATAGCCATCCTGGGAGGTGATATTACCGTAAATATAACCAAATGAATCACGTTGCGTTGCATCTTCTTTCTGGAAACCGAATTTTATGAGAAATTGAAAAAAATCGCCCGTGCGAAAGTGGCCGCTTATGTGTGTAGCGCTGGCAGGGAGTGCGGCATAGTCGAAGAGTAAAATTAGCGAGAGCAGCAAAAGGATGAACGAACGCAGCGGCGTAAATATTGTTGTTGTTGTTGTTGCTATTTGCAGTCGCAGTCGACGTCGACGCCAGGGTGGTGCACTTTTGTGCATTTTCTTTTCTTCTTTTGTTTTTAGCGAATTTTATTTAAATTAATTTAAATAATAAATTACAACTTTTTTCTACACTTGCAGCTGCTATTACTATTGCTGTTGTTCTAGTTGTTGTAGCTGCAGGCAGTTGTTGTTACTTTGCTTTGTATATATATTTATATATACATATACAATATTCGTATATTTGTGTGTGTGGCGTCGGCGTTTTTTTACGTTTTACTCCACTTTCTGCTTTTCCATAAACTAATTTTGCATTAATAAATACACATAGAGCATACGCAATTAACTATTATATTTTAAAACGCTATACCGCTATTTCGTCGTTAGTATTAATGCTTATTAAATAATTTTTGGCACGGATTTAACTAATTATTTGCACTATTTGCGCACTTCTATCATTTATTTGTTTGGCATTGTGTTACAGCGCAGTGTTGTAAATCACTGTGCAGACATGTGCTGTAAATCAAAGTCGACAGTGTTGTAAAATTTATTAGTATATAGTGCCAACTCGCTCTTACTCATGTGTACGAGCTATGAAGTTGGTCATTCTATTGTTTTACAACATAATTGCTACGTGTGTGTGTGTGAAATAGCGTTAGTAGTTGTTCGAGACAGCGCCATCTAGCCACTGCTTTTTTGACATATAGATGACAGCATTGAAGCAGTTTGAGACGACATCTAGTGTTGTAGTTCTGCACAAAAACTGGTCATGATTTTAAATATTTAACGAGCAGAATTTACGTTATTTTTTGAATTAGAAGAAATTGCACACAAATTGTTTAACTGACTGGAAATGTATATTATTGAGTTTAATTTTTTTGTCACTTTAAGAGGTAAATTGTTTAGGAAGTTAAATTTGACTGTAATTTGAAAAAAAAAATTATACGTGATGCACCAACTCTTATGCAAAATATGGTCCGATGAATGCATGCCCAACGATTGAAATCTCAGTGCTCTTTGTCCTATCTTCAAGAAAGGAGTCCCCGCTGTCTGCGCGAACTACCGGGGAATAAGTCTACTTTCAATAGGATACAAAATTCTGTCCAACGTACTGTGTAAACGGCTGGAGCCATACACGAATGCACTGATAGGCTTCAGATCAAAGAGATCGGCCAGTAACCAAATTTACACTTTACGCCAAATCCTGGAAAAGACCCGTGAGTACAACAAAGACACACACCACCTATTTGTCGATAATAAGCCAGCTTTCGATAAGAACGAAGTTCTTGGTATCCCAGAAATGTCGTTCGTCTTTGCATGATGACGCTATCACACAACCAAAGCGTCGTCAGAGTAGGATGGAACCACTCCGAACCCATCGATACCAGGAGAGAGGTTTTAGGCAAGGTGATGCTTTATCGTGCGACATTTTCAATATCTTGATGGAGTACATTATACGCCACTGCCCATACGCAGAACGGTTGAGCACGATCTTCCATAAATATAGACATCATTGGCACCAACGAACGGCTAGTAAGCAGGGCGTTCTCGGAGATTGAGAAACAGTCACGTCTCATGGGCCTAGCGGTGAACGAGGACAAGACGAAGTACTTGCTGTCCACTCGCAAACCATCAGCGCGTCTTGAACGGTCTGTGAGTATGGAAAATTTGAACTGCAAAGTTGTAGAAAACTTCGTCTATCTGGGAACAGTAATGACCAGCGACAAAAACGTCAGCCGAGAGATCAGACGAATAATCACGCTTGCTAATCGCTGCTATTTTGGGCTCAGCAAGCAAATTAGAAGAATTCAAGTACGAAGATAAAAATCTATAAGACACTGAAAATCCCGGTCCTGCTCTATGGCGCAGAAGCATGGCCCCTGCCGTCAACGTATACAGCGTCTTTAGGAGTGTTCGAGAGAAAGATTCTTCGTAGGATTTTTGGTCCCCTTAGAGTTGGCGTCGAGTTTAGGACCCCTATGAACAGCGAGCTGTATGAGCTGTATGAGCTGTATGAGTTGTATGAACTGTATGATGAGGTTTATATAGTCCAGCGCATTAAATTCCAGCGGCTGCACTGGGCTGGTCACCTCATCCGGATGAACCCCGAAGCTCCAGCACTAAAGGTTTACGACGGCAAACTGAACTTGATTGGTGGACTGCGTCAGAGAGGACGTTCGAGCTTAAGATGGCAAGAACAGGTCTATGTTGACCTGAAGAAGCTTCGGATTGCCACCGACTGGCGTCAGTGCGCACTAAACTACACCGAATGGAGTGCATTCCTACTTGCGGCCTTGACCGTTAGACGGTTGAAGAGCCACCTAAGTAAGTAATAAGTAAGTAAGTATATACGTACAAATTTGTTAGTTCTACCCTGTCCTGGAGACCAAGGTTATACTTGTGATTTGTGCGAAGGCATGTAATAGGTCGAAGGAGGCGTGGCACAACCTATAAAGTATACATATGCTTGTTAAGCATCGAAAGCTGAATCGATCCAGCCATATCCGTTCGACTGTCTGTATGTTTGAACAACGAGATTCAGAGACTGTAAAAGATAGAGCTATCAAATTTAGGACTTTTAGATTCTCCTGATACGTACGCAGATCAAGAAAATTATTTTAATTAGTGTATGAAATGCGGTAAGGTATCTCGAAGTCGTCAACTCATCACTGCATCATTCTTTCCTGTTTTAAATTATTTTTTAACTCATTAAAAACGAAAAATGTATATCAGAATCACTAGAAACATTCAAAAAAATCCACCTTCGTTTCTATATCAGCTTTTATTTTCTTTAACTTAAACCGAATCCGCTATAATTTCACAGTTTTTATTGAAAACTTGAAAACATAAACATAAGCGATATATTGGTTGAATAAATATTTCGTTGCTTATTTATCGCATCAAAAGTTCAATTAATTGCATAGAACGCTTTGTATAAGGTAAATATTCAAAAAACAGCAATAGAAACCGAAATTTATATACATATATACAGCAACAGAAACCGAATTTTTGAAAATATCCTAATCATTTTTGGTTCTATTTTCAAGTTCAGCTCAAAATCTATAAAAAGAGAAAAGAAAATATGACAATAATATGGCAACTGATATCAGTGATTTTTAGTCGCCGTGATTGAATCACAGGTAGTTGAATATCGCTCATTTCTACATGCACTTTTAATTTGTTTATTTTGTAGACTAGTGTAATTAACCAGAAACGGATTTTAAAAAGATCCGTCGACACTATTTCCAGCATTCACATTGCCAAACAGACAAACGGACATATCTGAATCCACTTGTCTTATCGAACTGATTAACAATATAAAAACTTTATGCGGCCTCTGACGCCTTCTTCCGGTTGTTACAAACTTCAAAACTAACTAACTAACTAAATTGATATCTTATTTCATTATTCTACAGCGATGCATTACCTTCTCTCGTATAGCATATTTTAAATTTCTAATTTAAATTTACTTAAATTTTGATAAACAATTTGGAAAATGAAGCCGACAAATTTCGATAGCATTTCTGCACAATTTTTATATATGATGTTTTTATTCGTGACTGTTTCGCTCGGGGAGGATATATTCCTATAACTATCAAATCGTCATAAAATATTTCGCTCAAATTAGATACAGGCCCTTAAAAATGAAGTTTGGACATTGTAAGGTGTTTTCAGTGACAACTTAGATAATGGCTTTTATATCTCAATGGCTACGCACCCTGTCAACATTTTCAATCTAGAAAGCAATATACATATTATATTTTAAACATTAACTTAAATAGGTTAGCAGTTTCAAAAGTAAACATTGCCAACTCACACCAAACTCACCTCAAACTCAAAAAATTCAACACAATGCACAAAATTATTAAAAAAAAAAAAAACAGGAAATAAATCAACCAAAAACATAATTCCAAAAGAAAGAAAATAGATTTCAATTGAAATGCAAATTTTTAGCAAGCGACACAAAGGGTTGTTTGCTTTTATTTCTACTTTTTTTTTGTTTTTTTTTTTTTGTTTGCATAGAGTTGGCATACAAAGCTTGCCTTATGACAAAGAATCAACAGATTTATGCCGATGATTACTCACCACCTTGATTTATATGCACATAGCAATAATTTTTTGCAATACCCACACCGCTTTCCATACCCTACACATTATTTGGGGCAAGTTATTCCCGCAATACACAAGGGAGTGTATTGCACATGTATAGCTGCTAACTTTGGGGAGCGAGCTTAAGATGTGCCAAGGTTTTGAAGCAACACTATCAAAAATACATTCAAAGATTATTGAAATTTATAGAAAATTTTTTCTGAACAAAACAAGCCTTTGGGGAGTAGTTGCATCATTTCGTAGCTCAAAAACCTTTAGATAATGTTGACCTTTATTGTCTGTATGAGTTAATCGTAGATACACTATGTACTATGTATATAGCTTATCAAAGTAAATTTTCTTGTCTCTGCTGTCTTACTTCTTTTTTATTCTCCAATTTTCGATGAGGGGTGTAAGTGTGTCAAGATTGGCTGCTTTTGTGTAGTATGTGTCAAGTGTAATTTTGCATTTGTGAAATGCTTTTATGTATAAAATATACAAAAGAGGAAATTTAAGGGTTTGCCAAATAGATTATATTGAAATTATGGCGCAATAATTGCAGCTTAATGCTACTTCAGTTGCATTTGTGTGGTATTAAAAATACGTGAAGTGTTGTGTGTCTCGATTTTTGAATAAAGAATTTTGAATGGAACTACCCCAAAAAACAGAAGGTTTCAACAATTTCGTTTCATCTTATTTCTTATAGAAAAACTGGCGCTGAATCTAAAGATGTAATTGACAGAGTGTAGAAACGGGTTTCGTAATATTGCTGCAAAGTTTTTTTAGGCTTGTTTTGTGCTGTATATTTTAGAACATCATTGAAGATTGATTAAGCTATAAAATTTCGGAGAACCAAATTTCTGAGAGAATAGAACCCATTTTCAGTTCAAATCTAAATAAGTTTAGAAAATGGATGCAGCGAAGTATGGTCTAGCTCGGTGATTTTGCTATATACTCAAATAATAGTATATCTTGACTTACCTAAAAGATATAAAGCAAATTTTGGTGGCAAATCAAGACCTACTATGAAAAACATAGCATGAACAATGCGAATGGACAGCAAAATTGGCCGGATGGGTGCTCAGGTGGAACTATTAAACTATTCTACACGTATGGTTGTATGCCATCATATGTGTAGAAGAGAAAAACCATAAGGTGCATAGAAAAGTACGCCGGATACCCTACTATATCTAAAAATTTCACAGAAATCTATAAATCTTCAATTTCTCGGCGTCTTATTGTCGCTTGAATTCCTTTTGCTTTAAGATAAATAAGCCCAAAAATCTTATAAAATAAACTGTAACAACTTACTCTATTAGCACAGGCTGACAGACAGACAGACAGACAAATATACTTCTGCGTATATGACTATTGTTTATTGTTATGTATTGTTATTATTGTTATTATTATATGTCAGTATTTGTATCATTGTAGCCATTCACTTTCGTTACACAAAGGATACAACACAATTTGACAAGCAAATAATTGATGACAAGACAAAAATTTTCGAGCAAAATACACATTGGCCTAGAAAAATTAACTAGCTTTGGTTTATTGACAGACAAACGGACAGACATATTTATATGACTGTGTGAAAAAAAAAAACAAGTAACAAATAGGGTGAATACTGTCTATGAGTAATCGAAGCAAATCAAAGAAGTTTCTCCTACTCTCAAATATTTGTGCCAAAGCAAACGCTGCTTTCATATTCAATAAACAAAAGTAAATGCACGTTTACTAACTAAATGAACTTCAAATACTAAGTCAGCGTCTTTGTAAAAACTATGCTATGTAGTGCCAAAATACAAAATGCCGATACTATACTACCTAACTTGGGGTTGATTTCTATGTACATACGAATATATATCGCTGAACGCGACTTTGGCAATTTGTCGTCGAAAAAATTCATTGACATGCCATGCATGCTGTAAGGCACGCGTGCGAGTAAATGTTGTCCGGAAACGTGGGACAAGCCTCATACCACACATCAGCAGTCAAAGAATAAAACGTAGGCAATTTAGTATTTTTATGTCAGTTTATTGATTTCAGTTGTATTTTAAAGGCAATAAACAAGTTAAGCACACATACAATATATAAATATTTGAAATTAAACTGAAATGTGGTGAGTTTCAAGCGCATGCAGTGGTGAAATTGCAGTTTAATAAGTAAGATTAAAAACAGTTTAATTCAGTGCAATTCATTTGCAAAACATGCGCCTAACAAAACGCGCTGTAAAATAATAAACAATCTCTGTAAAGCTGAGTGCGCTGCAGCCCAGAAAGAAGCCTACCAGACCGCCAATATAAACTATAACCAAGAAATAAACAAGTGAATGAGATGATTCAGATGAAAAAAGAAATAGTTTAAACTTCCAAGCTTACCCAAAACATCTGCAAATGAGAAGAGCACATCACGGCGCAGCTGCATTTTTGGATAATCGATGATGCCCCATTGCAAATTGGCGCCCAAAAACCAGACACGCGAGCGCTATAATAATAATAATAACAACAAAAACAACAGTAATAATAATAATATGTATTGTACAACAAGTTATGCAAAAAAATTATTAAAAACTTCTTCAAAAGTTTAATAAAAAAAAAAAATTTTAAATAAACTTTGCTGAACGAGCGAGATTTTTCTTTAATAGCAGAAAATAATTGCTTTTCTTGGAGTGAGCATTTCTTGAACTACAGCGTTCTGTTGTCTTGGTCCTTGGTCCTTATTCCAACGCCATTTAACTTTTATGCATCTTTCTGGCTTTCATTTTGTATACTTCTATAATATTTTTATGCACAATGCCGGAAATGATTTTCCACTTGAAATTCGCGTACAAAATTTGTTTAGCTTTGGCTAACCGAATGCAAAAACTTTGGTAATCAACGTTTACATGAATTACATATAAACATAATTTTTTATTGCATTATTCAACCATTTATCTATACTTACATAGGATTGCACAAAGAAGTTTGAGTCGTCACAGTTCGACAGGCAATTACAATCGATATTATAGCTATCCGATTTCAGTGAAATTATTTCGCCTGAAAAAAAAGAGAAAAAGTTTTGAAAAATATGTTGTGTAGAACTTAAATTAAATTTTATACAATAATCCATTGATTTTGTACTGCTATGGAGAGCCAAAGGTATGCTAAGTTTGTACAAATGTATTTAGCAGGCGGCGTAGCAGACCCCATACAGTATTTTTATTATTAATCAACATCAAAAGTCGAGTCTGCTAAATATGTATATCAAGTTTCAATGCCACGCATACCACGGTTCCCATATTGACGCCATCTAGCTGACGTATCGTTGAACTAATAGGATTTCAATACTCATCATTGGTCATCGTTGGTCATCTTTGGTTATCATTGATCATCATTGGTCATGTTTAGTTATCATCATTGGCCAACAATTTCATCTAACTTTATAAGCGCCAGTAACGTCTAGTAACTTTTTGTTTTAGAACAGTTTAATGACTAAAAACGATGCATAGTCTGCTTGTACAAATTGACAGACTATTTCGAAGTTACTTATTTTAAAGTATTTTATTCGCCTAACTATTGATTCACCTTTTTGATATTTCTAGCACATATTTCTCATAATCTTATTCCAAGTTCAGCATATTTTCACATTGCTTGTAATATTTTACCAATTTTTATATTCATTTAATTTTATGCTAATTTCTTACGGACTCTGTTGGAATTTACATTGAAATTTTGTTGAAAAAAAAAAAACAAAAAAGAAAAAGTATAAGTGAGCATAAGCATAGGAAATGTTTGCATATTTTGCTGGGAATTAACTTAAATTTATTAAAAACTCTTGTGGAGATTGAGCTTGGATTATAAGAATTGAATAAGGAGTTATTGGTAGGTAGTTTTAAAGTGCAGAGATGTATAGTTTAACTTAGATTTACTATACTTATACGAGAGTGAGATGATAAATGGCTCCATCACGTCTACATTTATATTTAAAAACAGGTCCCCAATCGTTTTCATGTAACCATTTCACGAGAGTATTTGGCAATATTTAATTGCAATAAGAATTATTTCTTTTGAAACGCTTCGTCACCGTGAATAACACGGTAGATCTATGCCACCACAGCAGAGACCAAGGAACAGTCGAAACATTTGATTTCCAATGGAAAATCAATGCCAAGCTTGGTCTCTTATTTAACACATTGCTGACGACTGTTTATTGAACTCTGCAAGGAATCACTCACAACGATTAACTTAAAAGTGGTAGCACGAATACTGGAGAATGTTATTCAGTGCTTTTGGAGTGATTCGATGCTTATTTGAATCAAAAGAAATTTGCTTTTCCATCTGGACTAAGCAAGTGGGCAGCTATCAAAGAAAAATTAAATGAATGACGCTACGAATTGGTGCCTCAAACCTAAAACTTGGACCACTGAACATTTTTTGAGGCGAATTAAAATGTTATAGCTGAGGGACAAATTGCACTTAACTATTTTTGTTTGAAAGATCCAATTAATGATTCGACATAATTCTGTGTATGTGCCATAGAACAATATTCTATTGTATATTCTAAGCGAGGAGAATATTGTAGACACACGTGGTAGCTAGTGATATAATTAATTATTATTATAGAAAATCTTTAACTGAATCTGCCTCATTGAAGTTGAAGATTCATTACAAATTTTAAATTTTTGGTAAAGTAGTTTGCTCAAAAAGTAGTTCTGGCTTTGCAATGTAAAAACTCAGGCAATTTCATTGTAAAAGCATCGAAACATTGTCTAGAGTCAGAATAGAGAAACGAAATAAATCTTTGTTCTGTGTAGTTTGTAAGTCAATATTGTTAAGATGACAGCTGGGATTGCAGTGCCACTAAGATACTCGTAGTACGCCAAAATTCTAATATCATTTTACTTAAGCATGAGCAGACGTTTTGATACACCTCTGTGCAGGTTGAAAAACAACTTTGCTTATATTTGCACTCAACTACTTGGCAGTTTATGCTTTTCCCGCTTGGTGCCCTTTGGTTGGGCGCCAAAAAGATGCTGGACTGAGTAGAATTTTGGGGGTACAGCGCTTGGCTAAACAGTCCAGCCTCTCTTAATTTAAAAACAAAAATATACCATCACTTACGTTTAATTTGCGCTAGACAACCAATTCCCTCCAGTCCACAAACTGGTAGTACGCGTCCATTTCTTACTAAAAATGCAAAAATCGAAAAATTAATAGAAAAAAAATACAGTTTATAATAAACTATTTACTTACATCTATTACGATAGAAATGCGGTACACAACCACAAACTTTGAGTGCAAAAAACAAGCGACACTCGGAGAGACACAGACCAAAACTATAGATTGGTACAGTCCACATATCCTCTGCTTCATAGTGAAAGCGGCATTTGCGTTGTTTGGTGGTAAAGCTGTGTGAAACAAAAATAGTTACTATGTTTCAAATGGCAGCTAACTGCTTCAGTTCAAGCACCCCTTAGCCTCCTCATTCGTATAGATCTCCAGCGCTATTAGTTCCACTGTGGTATAATCACTTTCCGGAAAAGTATAACGCTGCTTCGAGATATTCGGTATATCACCAGCGCCATGAAAATAAACATCATAGGCTGTCGATAGATTTATAATCTGTGCATAGATTTCACCGTCGAGTGGATGCACTGTAACGCGATCACCATGTGCCATGTAGCTCCAATCATTCCGACGCCAATAACTGATGGAAGCAAGAAGGAATTAAGTATATTGACATTAATTAACTAAAATTTAGGCGAAGCACATACTCATAGGCATTATAACGCGCTACTAGCGAATTAACCGAATGACAAATACCAAATTCAGTTTGTGTTTCATAGATAAACATTTTCACGGCAGCACCGCTACTGATCTCCGGTTCAAAATGCCATTTGAGTTGGTAGAGTATATCCAAATAACGACTACTTGGTATGCCGAAACTATTATTTAAAGGTAGTATTTCAATATTATCATACGAGAGACTGGCAAGTTTAACAATGAAGTCATGGAATTGTTCTTTCAGCTCATCCGTTTCAAAGTGTTCGGGATGTTCACTGCGAAAGTAAGTTTAAGGTTATTAAATACGCTTTTAAACTTTGTGTACTTACAGCATATATGCGTCCACTTTTAGCTCATCAATGCGTTTATGCGGACAGACGGTTAATGATGGAAAGCTGGTATTCCAGACCAGCTTATTGCGATCCATGGAGATGACCATGGGCGAAGTTTGAAAGCGTTGCCAAGTGCGTTTACTCAATGATATGATGCTGAAGAGTGCTACACAGATGAAGGCAAACCATAGCATACTGCAGTAGAGTGTAAGGAATCATACAGTTGAAATATTAAAATAAAAGAATGATATACGAGCTGTTCTCGGCTGCTGCTGCTGCTGCTGCTGTTATTGCACATTAAAATCTATTGCGTGTAAATTTTTTGTATGCACATAAAAATATTTCGAGCATAATTTGTAGCAGAGAAAATAAAACAACCATATACCCGTATAGTAGAGGAATGTATTCTTTTTTTATAGTATGCCAAAAAAATATCTTAAAAAAAATGGAACAGTAGCAAAGCTAATGGGTGTTTGAATTAGTTCGTAGCGTTTGAAAGAAATGGCGTGATTAGTGCATTTCCAATATTCCACTTTCCAAAGTGTATTCCTCCGTAAACATACTGTAAACCTTGAATCTTTCTAACTTTGTGTCGGATAAAGTGTGTTTTGCGGGGAGTTCTACTTGATGTGATGCATGAAGAAAACTGCTGCCGAAAGACATTTTCTGTACATGCTCTAACGTTTCGAAAGTGGTGATTTAGAACAGAAAAACAAGAAACGAGCCGGGCAGCCGGAAAAGTTTAAAAAAAGAAGATTTAGAGTCATTGTTCGATGAAGATTCATGGTAAACGCGCCAAGAATCAGCTGAATTATTGGGAGTTAACTTGGCGACAGAAAGCAAGTGCTTTAAAAACTATGGGAATGATCCAAAAGCAATTGAAATTGGGACCCATGCGAATTGAAACCAAGAGTAGTGGAAATTAGTTTTTTTACCTGTGAACAGCTGCTTGAACGGCAGCTGTTTGTGACTACCGATGAAAAATGAGTTCCAAACGCAAAAAGTCATCGGTTAAGAGCGGCCAACCATCAACGTCAACGGCAAAGCGAAATATCCATTGAGAAAAGCATATGCTTTGTATTTGGTGGGATCATCGTGCTGTGATCTGCCGAATGAAAGGATTACACGAGAGCGGTGCCGTTCTCAACTGAAGCATTTGGCATATGCCAAATAGACAAAATAAAATTATTTTTCTCTCCACTACAATGCTCGTCCGCACGTCGCCAATCCTGTCAAATCCTACATCGAACACCAAAATGGAAGGTTCTAGCTCACTGCTGTTTTCTTCACAGATCGCTCCATCTGATTTTCACCTGTTTCGATCGATGACTCATGACTATAGCCTGTCTGAGCTTCACTTCTTATGAAGACTGTAAAAATAAAAGGAGAATGCTTGGATTGCTTTAGAGTCGTTCCGTATGCTGTCACAAAGATGGGAAAAAAGTAGTGGCTAGCGATGAATAATACTGTTTTGCACAATAAAGCCTCATTTTCAATTTTCGAACAAAAAAATGCTACGAAATAATTCAAACACCCAATAATATAGCGCAGAAGTCATTGTACGCATTGTAAGTCAGCAGCAATCCTTTACCACTTGCACGCTGTCGCGCTTCCGCTTTCTTAACCGGAAGCAAGTGCAAATGCGACAATGGTGAACGCCAAACTCGGCAAAGTCAAGCCAAACATTTTCAATTTACGCATACTAAGCCAAAGAACGCTTACACACACACATATATATATATATATATGTACGCGAGTATATAGACGAAAGAACTTCAGGCCAAGCACCAAAGTACCAAAGTGTAACCAAGCATGGTCGCCATTGCTTTTGCCATCATTGTCCTTGGCGTCGTCGTCACTGTGCTGTGAGCAATGTTCGAATAAAATTTTCGGCGACAACATTTTGACGCCAAAATGGCTCATAAAGCTTTCGAGTGTGCTGACAGGCATTGTCAACGCAAACAGATAGACGGACAGATGGACGGACGGACGGGCAAACATACATACATATAAATATCTAAAGTTGCCATTTTGCTTCTTAGACAAAATGTCTGATTTCCGCTTTTAATTTTATACCCGCACATTTTTGATATAACTCTATCGCTTGCCACTTCATTCTAAAATCTTCTACCATTTCATCCTGCATATATATGCATCTTCTTCTCCATATATATATATATATATATATGCTTATATGTTATTGTTGCTTAGACATGTGTATGACAACTTTTGCCAGTTTGAAATGTTTTGGAAATGATTGTGAAAATTTTATATTGTCCCTCCGAAAATACTTTGCTACACGTCGTACGAGTTTGTGTGCGTTGAGTTGAGTTTTAATGATGCATGTGTTTTAATAATTGAAATAAATGTGAAAATTCCAAGAGCAACCATGTGAGTTGTTGCTGAAAGTTTGTCGCTTGCAGTGTTGACAGTTGATTTTGGAAAGTTTCTCATACTGATTATAGAAAGACATGACGTGGCAAATGTTGTGTGAACAGTATTAGGCAAATTGGAAAATGGCGCATATGAATTTTGCAACAGAGAGAAGGATTTATTTTATAAAGTTTTATATACATAGTTTTTTGTGTTGCACGTCATTGTCATTATTTTATATAAGATTTTATTTTTCAGCAGTTTCAAGTGAATATTATATTAAATAGAGGCTTCATGGAGAAAGTACTCTGGTACAAATACACAATGAGTGTTAAATGTTTGTAGCGTTATTGTTTAATTATTTTTTAACGCATTTGTATAGATTGTTGTAAGTTTTACAAGTAACACGAACTCAATTCGAAGTATTAAGATTCCTTAATGTAAAATTGACCTGTTCAGGCCAAGACTACAGCTTAATTCTTATATAGTTAAAATATTTGTTTACTCTTCTCTTGTTATACCCTGCCTTGGAGGGTAAAGTCTATGCTAAATTTGTAAAAATCTATGTTAAAGCAGATGTAGGTGTGGCAAAGCTCATAAAGTATATAGTACTATGTATATATTTTTGATCAACACCATCTGTGTTCGTCCGACCAACTTTTGTATGTACGAACAATGGGATCTCAGAAAGTCTAAACGATAGAACCATCAAACTAGCTTTTTTAGGTTCGTCTAATAAATACGGCTATCAAGTTTAGAAAATTTGTTGGATGCCATGCCTATTGCATACTCAAATTTGCGTACTTTTTATTATTTACGCCATCTAGCCGGAGTGTCGTAGATCAAAAACGATTTCATTGGACATCATTGTTCATCATTGGTCATCTTTGCTCATCATTAGTCATCATCTACTTATTTAGTTAAAATCTTAAAGATAGAAAAATTTGTAGAGACTGCATGAGCAAGTTGGCAGTATTTTTGAATGTGGTTGTCTTGAAACTTGATCTATGTTGGAAACAAATAATGGACAAAATCCAAAGAAATTTGCTAATCGGCGCTGCAATGAGGTCCAAACAAAAGGTATAAAGACTCAATTTGACTTTAACATATTCGTAATTTATGTTCCCGTCATTTCGTTCAACCTCTTGTTGAACATCAGTAGCACCAGTATCGTTTACACATTACTGACTTCAATATTGGCTGTCCTCTAATACTTTGTATTAAGCAGTTGGTTTCATAGCTTAAACAGAATTCAGAAATTTATAGGACTGCATTTGTAATCAAACCATCGTTCTTGCCACAGAGATTTGTAGTATGGCCTTCCACTAGCCTGTCCACAGTTATTTTGTAGAGTTCTACATATTGCTCGTCATCATACTACGTCTGTATTTCAGTAACCACAAAACCAACAGTGCATTGCAACAGTAGCATATTTGCTGCTGTTAGTTGCGCGAAGTCTTTCGAAGTCCTGCTAACTTAGTCTAAAGATTTCATTTTAATTTCTAGAGATGCTTTAAATATTTAAAACTTTTCTATCTACTATACATTTGCGCAGTGTACAAATACCAGAAAAAATTTTCTTTAAATTTATTAACAAGCACAAGACTACCACAGCGCGTTTACCAACACTAATTTCTGTAAAATGCGAACGATTGAAAGCATTCAACTAGTACGCTGCATTCATCTATCTACATGGATTAGTAGGATAGATAGTTGCCATATCAACTCTTCTAAAATTGAGGTTATCAGCAAAGCTGTATGCCAATTTTTCCATATTCAGTTGGAGCTTATTTTTCGAGCATTTTCGAGTACTACAATATGCGCATACTTTATGCTTTCTTTGCGCTACATACATACATACGGGTGCACATGTGTGTTTGTGTGTGTGTTTGTGTGTCTGTATTTGCAATAATCCAGAAATTTGTTGCCACAAGCTGCTTTTTTGCCATGGCAAAGGATTTACACATAAATAAACCGTATACAAGTGTCTACATATATGCGTTCATCGTGCATTGCATAGTTTGATTTACGCTGTAAAATATGCTGTACAATTTTTACCACTGTCTGTAGATACTTTTGGAGTTCATGCTCCCAAAGGTGATATAAATATATCAAAAAAGTGCAGCACAGATAATAAATATCTAAAAATGCAGACATATACACAAATCACAAATGTGCGCGTAGGTTGCTATCGTGACAACGTAAGGCTTTATTAATTAAAAATAGAGCTAAGGAATTCTATGAAAAAAATATGGCGTGTGTGGTTATCATAATGGTCAAGCATGTTCTACACTTATACCTGTCTACAACACGCATAGTTTAAGCTGCCATAATTCTAAATGTTATCCACTAATTATCTTGGATGCTGTCTAAGCTCAACTGGCTACCAGTACCCAAAAATAGAATAAGAAAAAACCTCAAAATCTCGAGTGACACGCGCCGCATACGTGTAGGAAACTGAAACTGAAACTTAAACCAAACCAAACCAATCCAAACCATACGTTCGTTTGCTGCTGCTGCTGCTGCTGCTGCTGCCACCAATTTAATCCTTGTGCCGCATGTAATCCTGTTTGTCATGTCATGTCAGTTTTAAGGATTTATTGCACACAAGCAAACACTCACAGCTACAACGCACTCGCAAATAAAAATAATTTCTTCTTCGCTTTTTGGTCTACGAAACTTCTCTCATCTGACTCTAGTTCGTTCGTTCGTTCGTATGTATCTGTATTTTAATTCGTTTTGTTTTTACTAACAGAAAATTAATATATGCATGGCATTGTATCGCCAACGCACGCCATTTTGTTATTGGACAGACAAACAAATAGGTTTAGATGTATCTGAAGGATACACCTTTATACAAAAACCTGCACGTGTCTCGTTTTTAAGCCTTTAAGTATCTACGTTTAGTTTGATATTTAGTTTTTAACTTGTTCAAAGTTTCTATTTTTATTCTTTTGGTTTTATTTTTTTTTTTTTTGAAACTAGTGCAAACTTCATGCTCTGCACGCCATAAAGTATATTACAAACTAGTTTTAGAAGTTGATTTTTTGCTATGTTTAACAAACAATGCCTTTGGAATTAATTTTAATTATACTTTTTATTTAATTAAGCAGAAATATGTCGTTTGAAAGGTATGTATCTCTCTGTGTGTGTGTGTGTGTGTGTTTGAGTTAAATTGAATGAAGTATAAAAATAGATTTAGTAACTAGACAATTGTATTGCACGAAGTTATAAAAAGTTAAGTAGTTTAGGTATAGGGGGTTACAGGTATAGGGTGTTTGAAATAGTTCGAAGCGTTTCCTAAGCGATGGATTTCCAATATTTCACATTCCATCATTTTTGCCTTCATCGAACATATTTAACTTTTGTGCCGGAAAAAGGTTTTTTTCGAGCAGTTCTGCTTCTGCTTCTGCTAACATGAAGAAAATTGCTGTCGAAAGCCATCGAATTTTAGTGAAAATTTATATGGAGCATGCTCTAACTGAGCAAACGTGATTTTGAGCTGAAAGTCAAGGAACAACAAGTTCGTCGAAAAAGAAGAAGAATTGGATCATTGTTCCATGAAGATTCATATCCAATGCTTTGAGAATTAGCTGAATTATTGTGAATTGACTCAGCAAACACCACTTAAAGCCATGGGAATAATCCAAAGGCGGGAAAATTGGGTTCCATACGAATTGAAAGGTGTTTTATTTTCAACTCCTAACAGCTGCTTGAAGTACAGAAAAGAAAAGCATTTTTGCATCGATAATTCCAAACGCAAAAATTCATGATTTAAGTCGGACCAACCAACAACATTAACGGTGTAGCGAAAAATTCATGGAGCCAAGCTTATGCTCTGTATTTGGTGGGATCGATGTGGCGTCAATCATTGTGGCTACCTCATCTGTATACTGTCAGAGTATTATTGGATTTTTTTCTTAATATAAAAGAAAAACAAGTTATCAGATTTCAAAAATGGAAAAAGTTAGAATTGTTACTGATGCGCTACCACCTTCTTCAGACCCCTGGCCACTGACATTTGCAAGAGCATGTGATACGAAGAGTAACCTGACCTCGGCAACAGGTGCCTCTAATTTTTGCATTGGATAGTTTGACATTTTTTTTTTTTAGCGTAAACGTACTCAGAACATTTTGCCGTACAAGCAATATTTGTGCTTTTTAGTGTGGCTCAAAAAAATCAGGTCGGGCAGAAAATGGAATTAAACCGTGAACATTTTCGAACGATCATTTTTCATAATTTTCGACGTAAACTATAAACGCAGGAGTGTTTCGATTAACTAAAATCTTTTTACGGCAATCAAACATCATGCTTAAGCACAGAAAAAAGCCGTGGTCGACGCTCTCTCCAAGACGAATTCCGTGAGAGTCGTCCAAAATCGGTTGTTGAGCCTTGAAACATCGATGCTGTGAGCGAACTGATAAAGCAAGACCGACAGCTGAGATATCGTTAGATAGAGACATACTTGGGCATTAGTATGACAAACATCAATAAAATTTTGCATGATCATTTGGCCGTGAAAAAGATCTGTTCGCGTTCGATCCCGCATAATCCAGAAATATAAATAGCGACCTACTTATAAGTAAGAGAAAGTTGAAAGCACAAAGAAGTGTGATACACTCGCTTTATTAAGGAATGGAATTATGTGTCTAACATAGAACATGTTAATATCTAGCACCTCCATTCAGATTTGAAAACAAACAACAACATAAACAGTACATCAAAGCATTCAGTAAATAAATGCTGAAATTAAATATGGCAATGCCTCATTAACATTTGCATTAAGTCTTAATAATTGAACACGCTTGTTTTACTGCTCTCTCACTGTGCACTCAGCCACATCAAACGCGTGAGGAAGTTATTCAGCGAAAACCGAAGTATGACAGTCATTCAGACAGTACCGGATTCGATTTCATTTAGAAGAAGTTTTCTGTTACAAACTTAGCGATAAACGGATTAATAACATATGGCACACTACTTTTGGAAAAGTAACTTTAAATAATGAAAAATGAATAGGAAATTTCGGATACTTACCGCTCTACGAAACTCAGTCCTAGTTTGGCTAAATAGATGAAACCGTGTATGGATGAATTTTGCAGAAATTCAATGAGAAATGCTTTTGCACGGGCTTTGCTCTCGAGCAAATCGTCTTCGTCTTCGCTATGCTCGTTCTCTAATTGTTGTTGTCGTTGTTGTTGTTGTTGTAGTTGTTGCTGACGTTGTGATGGCTGCCATAATGGCGGTCGACGTAGCCAACGAATGCTGCGTAGACGTTTATCAATGTCAGTTGGCAGCTTTTGGTCACGTGTATTGCCAACATGTAAAATATTTCTCAGCTCAGTTGTTGCTGCTGCAGGTATTGCTGATGTTGTTGTTCTTGTTGTTGTTGTTGTTGTTGCTGCAGCAGCAATGCGATTACGTTGATTATGACCGGTCGCTTGTCTCCTTGCTGCACCCGGAAAAACTAGTTTCGAATGTTTAGACAGCTGCTGACCAAAATAGAAACCCTTTCGTGCTACATTTGCATAATGAGTGGGGTTCAATGTAGTTGGCTTAGCCGCATTTGCAGCAGCAACATTGAATTGTTGCTCTGCTTCGTGTTGTTGTTCTTGTTGTTGTTGTTGTTGCTGTGAACGATAAAGCGATATAGTCGATGCTGTTAACGAATCGTATGTGCCAACGTCGCCACTTTCTATGTTGCTGTCGTGGCTGTTGCTGCTACTACTGCCACCGCTGCCACGTCCACTTGAGCTTATGGCATCCACATCCAGATCGAATTCAAAATCATCGATATCCTGTTGCTCGACATTGTCTTTGTTGCCGCCTGTTACTACTATCCTTGATTGCATTGTATCGTTGTCCTTCTGCTGCTGCTGCTGATGCTGCTGCTGCTGTTGCTGCATGCGTTTGTAGTGCATACTTTTAGGCGGTAGCGCACTCAAATTGATTTGCTTTTGGCCTATGGAACTTTTGTATTTGTTCGTTTGGTTAGTACGCAGTTTTAGACCTTACTACGCTTAGTTTTCAACGCGCGCTGAATTGATTTTGCTTTGATTTGTTGCTCTCGCAATTTGCCCCGAAAGCTTCTTTATTTCCTTTTTTTTTTTTTTGGCAGCCACTTACTCAGTTAAATCCTAGATACTTCTTGGTATGTTGAAGCCTGTGAAATTTAAAAGATTAATTTAAGTTTTAAAATCATTTCCAATATCTTATCGCCCCGCGGTCTGATTGGTTTCAGCAATTATTTTAATTGGCATTCAACAAGCTGCACCGACGTTATTAATGCATTAAAAAAGCAGTTGGCAGCACTGAAAATTGTACACACTTTATAGACATGGGTTACAGTGTAAGTGGAAAAGTCCTAGATATGTACGAAATGTTGTGGTTTAATATATCGCTCGAAAGAATTTCTACATTCACCGTACTTATCCTCACAAAAGCAAAATGATGTGTCAACTAGAGTATAAAGTAAGCATCTACTTGTCTTTTTATAATCTAATATCTAGATATTTAAATTTATATTTTCATTTGGAGTCACATACATAAGACCCTTCCTTGGCTGTAAGTATATATTCCTTCTTTCAACCAAGCTTTACAAGGCTAGCTTATTGTTGGAATATATTCTTATCACATGGATTATTCAAAGGCGAACGCAAGTCAGAACAATTTCTGCATCCCTCACTTTCGCCTTCTCTCCTCTCTCCATCTCTCTCTCACACGCACGCACGCTCGTCGAAGCCGCTTGGAAGCCTACCAATAAGTTTACATTATGTAAAATGAATTCGTATACCTGTTTGATTGGTTTTTTCTATCTTAGAAAGAATGGCCCTGATATAATTCTTGTAAGTGAACCTGCCTCAGTTTTTATGGACTATACTAAATTTTTGTACACTAAACAGCAGAGGTACCCCAATCGAATCCTTATTCTGCGTAATATGTGTCGTTGTGCATTGCCTTGCGAATTCATCTGCTTTACATTAGCTCTCTATATTGTTCTGGCACCTAGATGATGTGAATGCTGTTATGCTTGGTTTTATAGAGAGATGACTTGATTACGTAAGAGGAAAGTGCTTTGAGAGCCACTATGAGATCTGTTTGCAGCTGATCGTAGACGATCTTAGTTACAACATTGCATCCTGAGTGGCGGCTGATTCCCCTTGATAGAAGCTAAAATGATCAGGTAGTCTGAAGGAAACATCGATTGCTAACTCTGGCGAGTAGTTCGAACCCATCTGTACATATTTTTACATAAAATTCTATCATTCACCATTCTTGGCGGCAGAGGATTTTGACATTGCACTTACTTGAACTCCATCATCTTCCATGCGCCTGAGCACCTTATTGATTGACAGGTCCTTTAGCAGGGGGGAATGGATGACTGCTTGCGAAATTGTCTTTTTAGATATACCTGCGAAGAAACGATTCCCCCAGTTCATAGTCCTGCAATTGACTAATGTGAGTTCAGTTCGTACTTGTAGTGGTAAATGACTAAAATGTTCAACAAAGTCAAAGACCAATTTTAGACTCAATGTAAGTAGTTTGTATTTAAAGACAATAGCGGATTTTTCTTACACGAATATAAGAAGATTTTTATTGTTGCTTAGCAATAATTTCAATAAGTATATTTTTGCATAATAGTCAACATTCTGTACATTTTAAATATTCTCGAAACTTGTTGCCATTCAAACCGAAGAAATTACGTTTTTTTTTTCGACGAAACAACCGATTTATAATTTATATTACATCGAACAGCTGAAAACGAACCTCATTTTGCCACTCACATATTAACGAATGAACATTTGCTTCTGGAAACAGAAAATGTTGAGAATATTAAGCCCAAAATTGCAATATACTAGGGACGGCGCTCGAAGTGTTACTTCACGCTGCTGTAGCAATCAAACGGCTAATGACTGCGCGCTTTTGTTTTTTTGTAAGCCCAAGGAAGTATATCGTTTTACGTCGCAGTTAAAAAAAGTTATCGACATGGATGTCAAACGCAACAGTACTATTGCTTTGTATTTGGCTGGAAAATCGTAACTGGCCACTGTTGGAGGCCATGGAGGTGGACATACAAAATCAGCAACATCGGCAGAAATGGTTAGAAAGGTGAATTCAACTTAATCCTCGACAAATAACAGTTCAATTGATGAAAAAAGTCAATGTGTCTGCTCATAGCATGGGGCACATATTAAAAAACATAAACTACGATTCAAGCCCTACAAAATACAAAAAGTGCAAGATTTACCAACAACACAAAGGCAGTTCGCCTAGCAAGAGCAAAGATATTAGAACACTTGAAAATGCGTACTTTTCAGTTGAAATATAATTTTTATGGCTCAGCAATATGTAAACAAATAAAACGATCGTGTATGGTTAAAATGCAAATCAAAAGACAATTTAGACCAGCGAATTGCTATGCGAAAGCAAGTGCCTGCAGCAGTAATGGTTTGGGCCATCAACAAATCTACCGTGAAAAGATCTAAACAATTCGGTAGAAACCATTGGATGATTCATCCAACCTTTTTTACAAGATAACGTTCATTTCTTCACAACAATGGCTCCCATATTCCCCAGACTTTAACCCAATGGCTTAAATAATATAACATGATCAACGTCTTAAAGATTGCTCTTCGCTTAGAATGGGACAACATTCGTGCAGAGTGTGAAGCCTTCCCGGACAAACTCGCTGCTATTATACGCGCTAAAGGTGGCTACATCGAAGAAACACATTTGAAAATTAAAATTTAAAATTATTAAATTGGGTATTGAGAAACAATCGGTTATGCATCATAGCGATCTCTAAATAAAGAATACAAATACTTTAGAGCATAGAGCAATATTTTAGAGCACACTGGATGCAAGAGAATGAATACAGAGTAATGTACTCACACGTGTATTATGTGTGTGCGTGTCAAACTTGCCACCAAATATAAACTACCGTACGCAAATTATTGTAAGGTAATAAAAAGAAACCTTAAGCATTAAAATTTAATTAACACGAGCCAATAAAACAAACGTTAAGGAAATAAAAGTGGGCGTATATAATAAAAGAGTAAAAAATCAGCATTTTAATTGTAAAATATACATTTTTAAATAACAGGCACATTAACAAAAAGCAGGCACAGCTTAAGCTGACTACAAAATGCAGTGAGACTGACAGATAGTTGCAGATACTTTCATATAAGTGGAGAGTTAATAAAGTTTTTACGTTGCAGGGCCAGTATAATAAAGGTTGGCTGATGGTCAGCTGGAAAATCAGACGTAAAATAGTTAAAATTATTGCCAAAAGGAAACAAAAAAGTGTAAGAGCTATGTATGCGTATGCTTTTGTATATAGCGCCTTTCACACAGACACACACAAACACAGAGTAAGGACGAACTTTGCACTCATTGCGATTTCACTTTGTACGCACACACACACACACACACACACACACACACACACACACACACACACACACACACTTATTTATATGCAAATTTAAATGAAATTTTAATCCAGTTTAAGAACGCCGACGAACAAACGACCGGATGGGCAAACAGTGTGGTAGACAGACGGAAAGAGGGACGGACAGTGAGTGAAGCACACATGATGTCCTTTGATGTTTTTGTTTTTTTGTTTTTGTTTTTTTTTTTGCTTCTGCCTCGCACAGCTCGAGGCTAAGTGCAATCGAACGCAATTGATGCGTTTTTAAGTTTGTTCGGTCTGTCGTACCGCATTATAATGAGACTGGCGCTGCCTCTGCTGCTTGTTGCCATTGAGAGCAGCCATTCGCTTTATGCCAATGCATATTCATATACGGGTATATACTATATACGAGATATGTGTGTGTTTATGGATTAATCCTGCTTGTTCGTTTGTCCTGCCGTTCATTTATTCGGCCGCTTGCACTTATATGTGTAATTTTTATAAGTATGCCAGTAGTAAGCATCATGAATACAGTCTGACGTTGCATTTGTAATGCGTGCTCGTCCTTGTCGTTGGCGCTGGTCTTGATTGTAAGCATAAGAAGTGCGTGTGTAATTAAATGTTGTACTTTCAGTCATTTTTTTTTTTTTTTTGTTGGATTGAATGCGATGCATCGAAAATGAGCCTTTTAATTTATGTTTATAATTTTATTATTATTATTTTTACTACTTTTTTTTATTTTTTATTATTTTTGCATTTACAACATGGCAGTCAAGCGTTTAAATTTAATGCTGTGCAGCAAAACTATGCTATAGTTTATATACCCTACATATTTAGTTAAACAAACGTCTAGCGAGACGTCAGCCTACTCGTTCATAGTTATACGTTCTCTGCGTGCTCTGATCTCTCCAAAAATGCACTTAATAGTGTCTCTATTCCCAATTTAGAGTAATGGCTGCAATTCGATGAACGTCGCTGTTAGCAGCGGTAACAGTAACACATTGTATTGAAGAGTTGCATCACCAAACTGGCACAAATTATATATCCCATTGGTCGAAACTTGTAAGTTCTATATATATACTTTGTATATGTACGTAGGTATGTGCAATGCTTACGTAGTTTCGATAAAGAAGCCACAATTTAATTTTGTGTGATCCCTGCTCGGGCGCCAGTGAAATTAAAATTTCTTCAAATGTTGTCGATTTTATTGGCAAGTTTACCCAATTAAGTAAGTTAAGTCGAAAATTGGGCAATTAAAATTGGTTTTAATAGTTAATTTCATTAATACTTAATGAGTTTGTGGACAAATTGTCCGAATAAATTTTATTTTTTGATTAAGTTAAATTTGTTCGAAATCGTTAAATAAGTCTTTCCATATTGATAGTTGAGACACTAAAGCACCATCCTACACTTTGCCCGTACCACTCATCCGTTTCTTTTCTGTCAGTGTTTGGTTTTTCTTTATTTTATGTGAAGTTTTTTATAGCTGGCTTGAGGATTGAAATTAGAAATCCGTATCAAAAGATCAGATCAGCAAGAGCTACAAAAAAAAGAGAAAGGGAAAGATAGGTAGCATCAGACGAAGTAGCAAACAACAGTTGCAAACGCATGAGTGAAACGTCCGCATAAGTCTTCCTCCTTTTCTCTCTCTCTCTCCCTCTGTCATTCTGTATATTTCGTGTAAGTCTGTATAGACAATAGTTAGCTGCATAGGAGGCGAAGTTTGATGATCAGGGAGCAACATGCATCGCTGTATATTTTATGAAATAAAAAAACATCTTGACGAGGTAAAGATAAAGTGACGAACGCCTACATGTAACTCACAAAACTTCAGATATCATTTTAGTGACGATTCACATTCCCAAAACATCGCCATTTACTTCTCTACGTCTAAACAATTAAAAAAAGAAACGTTTCGGGACGAAGTTAGGGATGTTTCACATTGTATCTGTAAAAATGGTTGTCTGCCAAACACATTTGAGGTATACTCGAAAATAATTTACTTTCAACAGATTTGGCAAATTTCCTGTCAATTGGGGTAAAAGTAGCCCATTGATGGCAATTTCCTCCTTAGGGTCCGTTCGTGATCAATCAAATTTTCCCAACGTTCATCGGAACCGAATAGTTTAGCCATGCAACTTGGGCTTGCACTGATTGAAGCGGAAGTTCAATTCTTCTTTGCAGTTTGGCGGAGATGTAGCTGCACTCAGACCCTGAGTCCAACAAACATCGAGAGTTAAAAATTTTACTCCTGTGATCGATATCTACTATTGCAATTCCCAAAAAAATGATTTGACATTTTCTTGACATATGACATTGACCAGGGCACATTTTATACTGAAAATCATTAGAAGCCACGTTACCAAGATGAGCTCGCACACGCTTCAACTCAATCTTTGGTCTGCACGTCGATTTGGCTTAGCTTGAAAGTCGTGCAGCGTTTCGAGAATTTGAAAATGATTATTCGAATGTTCTTTTCATACGCTTTATCTGAACATTGAAAAGAAGAGTCTAAATATCCATACTTGAAGTCTCTATCGTTTATAGTCTAAGATATATTTTCGCTCAAGGAGTCTGTCGGTCGGACAGACGGACAGGACTATATACTCGTAGAATATATATTCTTTATGGGATCTACCACCTCTCCTTCTGCTTGGTAAATAGATTTGCAAATACTTAATATTTCCTTTTACTTTATGGTACAGGGTACAAAAAATACACATTTTGTTTTTGTATAATAAATTCTTACATATCAATTTATGGCAATAAATGCGCGAGATTAAATAACCAATTTCTTTTATTGGCGATTTATATTTCACGAACTAATTTTTCTTCACCACTTTTATTTGGTATATTAAAACTACTAGAATACTAACTAAAAAAACAACAACAATAGAGCAACAGACGCATAACAAATTTCCAATTTGCTCGTTGATTTATTTCCGTGTTGCATTTGCCACTATTTCATTGTTTGTTTGTTTGTTTCTATGTTGGTTTTTGTGTCTGGCTCAGTTGGTTGTTTGGAAATGGTAGCTACGGCAGCGGGGGCGGCAGCGGTAGTAATAGCGTCAAAGATGGCGGCGGCTACAGCATGAATATTCATACAACAAGAAAACGTCAAACAAAACAACGGCAAGAAAACTCAAGAAGCCAAGCAGCAGGAACAGCAGGAACAGCAGGAGCAGCAGAAGTTGCTGCAGCAGCGAAATAAAGTAAAACAAAAGCTGCCATTTCAATTTAAAAATACCTCAGAGTTGCGCTGTTTAGTTTACTGCTTGGCTGTCTTCTTCTTCTTCTTTTAGCGGAAGTGACGCCATCTTGTTGTTTATTGTTGCCTGCATTCAGGCGTTTGTTTAGTTGCGCTTTCAATCTACTTGTTTCTTCATTTATTTCTTTATTCTTTCATTCGTTCATTCTTTCGTGTTGCGCAGCTGTGTTTGTTTATGGCGTTTGCAAATTTTGCACTTGAATGATCCTTTTTGGGTTTTTTGCTCTTCGCGGTATAAAATACAATGCGCACAAAAGTAGACAACAATGTTTTGCAGTAAATGCAGTCGCAGCGGTGCAGCAAACGAAGGATAAATGAAAGCGATTGAGCGACAAAAATTTTTGAATAATGTGTGTGTGTGTGTGTGTGTGTATCAAGGAGAGCAATGGCTAAGAAGTAAGGGTAGGGTAAGTTAACTTGAGTTGCAGGGCATGTGTGAATTGAAGGTAAATTCGCGTTAATTTTGATAAGTATTGTTTTTACGGTTATAAACTGTCCAACTTAGAAATAAATATTTCTAAAATTGAGGGCAGACAAATCCACAGATAGACAGACAGACAGATAGACGGTCATGACTGGTCTCGCATGCTGACGTGCTCTACAAAATGGTGCTTGTGGCATCACACTATCTACTAATACGGCTTTACCTAGCAGACAGAATCTTCTTTGTGAGGATGAGCCCCATCTAAGAGACATTAGAGCAGGAGTTACACAAGGCAGTCTACACCATATTTGTGATTCTCAGATGACAAGTCATTTTTTTTTTCGAAGTCTCAAACAATTCTTACGATACTTGTGTGTGATTCAATACCAGCTGAATGCACTTGGTCTATGTCTCCGTATATGGAGCATTGTGATCAATGTCGAGAAATCTTGCTACACAACTTTTACACTCAAGAGAAGTAACTGCCCGGCAGGTCACTACATAAATAGCGCACATGGCGTCTCAACATCGAGGCACTTAAATTTTAGACTGCAAAAAATATACTGACTTTTGTATCGTCAATCAAAACTAAAGCTACGTAAACAGTTTCACCACAAGTTCATATTAAAACCTGTCTGGATTTATGGCCTTCAGCTCTATTCTGCAAAGTTTCCAATGCAAAGTGCATTAATAATCTCAAATTATCTCAAATAATAATCTCAAGTATTATTTTCCAAAATAGTTTCAGAGTGCCAGTTTTGCAAGCGTTTGTATGTTGTATTTTTAATCTTAAACTAACGACTTGCAAGATATAATACGAGTATAAAGGTATAATTACAAAGAATTTTAATTTATTTTGATTCACTTTTAAATAATAAAGCGTCGCAAAAACTCTTTTCTTATTGAAATTTATTAAGTTGAATTTTTTTGTGTGGTTTAACTTACACTTTGACTGCTGAAGTCTGACTAAACATTGTTGTACATAATTTTGGTACAATTGACATTGTAATATTAAGTTTCATAAATTTCCCCAAACGTGTAACGGAATACTGAATGTGAACTTTTGCAGCTGCTGCTAATTGTATCTAATGCAATTGAGTTGTAAATAAGCATATACAGTATATCTGTATATATCTATATAGACGAATATGTGTCAGGTCTGCAGCAGATTGTTACCGATTGTATTGATTCAAAATACGGTAATTACGGATTAATGATATCAAGTTACGGTTAAATGAGATTGAAGTTTAGTTAATGCCATTGTAGTGAAGATAGATTTCCGCTTAATGATTTAAGCAGCAGGCGATGTATCATATTGCTTCACCATATATGTAGGTCATAGGTTAAAATCCATTAAAATAAGGCACTCTTTTAAAGGGTAAACAGTTTGTAAAAGTACTATTATAAACATATATCGACAACATTAAAGTGTTCGACGTTTGTCGCTGCAAATTTCTATAAATAGCAATACTCATAGTATGTGTATCTAAATACTTAAGTTACAATAATACATATCAGCGCTTTGCATCTTTTTCAATACATCAAGTCTATGAATTATAGAAAAAAAAAACGCTACAGTCGATTGTGCTCGACTTTGGGATGCACTATATTGTTTTTTAAGGTTTCTTATATGAACCATAGATTATATTCTTTAGTGGTCCAATCTGAACATATGTGGTATATTTTATTTGAATTGATGACAAATTAGAATTAATTTAAAATGAAAACAGCAAATTTTCATATAAAATCATCAAAAATGGAAGATAATTTTATATGGAGCTACACCTTAAAGTGTTCCCACCTGTGCCTATATGGAATATTTGTCAATTCTATCCTAATTAGGAAAAAAAAGATTTATGAAAAAACTTAAAACTGGAGGGATGAGATTTGTAGGGGGGCTATCCCATATGGTGGGGTCCTATACGTACCTATGCAGTATATTTTAATATTATTTACGTGAAAGATACCAAATTTGGCGATTCTAGCATCATTATCGGCCCATTTTCAAAAGATGGTTCTGGTTTCATAGTAACAGCTGATTCTGTTAGTTTTAGGGAGGTTAGACATTTGTCAATAATATTTAGTTTATAACGCCTTGAGTTTGAAAAACAAACCTTGGATGAAAAGTGCAGCTGAAGTGTATCGAATGTTTGTAGAAATTGGTTTCAATGGTTTCAACGTTTCAAGAGTGCTGATTTCAGCATTGAATACAAGTTTCACTCTGAACAGCCAAAAAAAAAAAAAAAAAAAAAAAAGACAAAGTCTTGAAAGCATTACTCGATGAAGATCCGTGTCAAACGCAGGAGGAGCTTGGAGAATCATTGGGAGTGACTCAATAGGCAGTTTATGTACGATTGAAATCCATGTGAATGATTCAAAAGTAAGCAATATGAACTGAAACCGAGAAACCGAGGCGTTGAGAGGCGATTTTTCACTTGCGAGCAGCTGATTCAAAAGCAACAAAAACTCTTTTTTTACATTGAATTGTGTCTGGGAATGAGAAATGAATATTCTGCGATAAACTCACGAAGAAAAAGTACTATGCTAGGCCCGGTCAATAGTCGCCTTTAAAGGATCCGTGCGTGAGGAGATGTCGGATACCAGGAATACCATGTAGCGACCACGATGATCGGCAATGTCGGTTGTATTAAACTTGAAAAGGACCGGTGCTACTACGCCTCTCTGTGGAATTTCGGCTCTGACTTCTTTTATTTGGTATCGCCCTCAGCATCAACACCAAAGCCGTATATTCATCGTTCGATGGTCATGTTGTGTATCTGGTGGGACCAAAAGTGCGTTGTATACTATGTGCTGCTAAAAACTAGCGATTGCATTACGGGTGTTCGGTATAGGTACACTTTACTTGTTTCAGCCGAACGTGACAAGAAATACGACCGGAATACAAGGAAAGACATGCCTAAGTTAGGCTTCTGCATGACAACGCTAGGCCGCATGTCGCAAAAGTCGTGAAAAAATATTTGGAAACACTCAAGTGAGATATTTAGCCGCACCCGCCATGTTCTCCGGACATAGCACCTTCCGATTACTTGTTGTTCCGCCGGATGCAGCACGATTTGGCAGACAATGGGTTCATTTATTTCACAGAAATCGAAAATTGCCTGAGAGGTGGGAACAAGTAGTAACCAGTGATGGGAAATACTTTGTTTAATCTTTTCATTCATTTTGTTCTGAATTCATTGCATTTTTGACCACAAAAAATAAAAGAAAAAAAAATGGAACCGTGCCGAACTACTTTGTACACCTAATAACAATGAAATCAGCAAAATTTCCATGCAAAATCTTAAAAATGGAGCCCAAGCTTAATGTAGGGTTGGAACGTTCATTTAATACTAGTTATATGAAGTGGGAAAAGGAGAATATAAATAATCTAATTTGAAGCTCTGAGAACTGCTCATTCGAGGTGATGGTCGGACGACCATACGGATGTACATGTCTATATTGACTCGTCTTCCGATGCTGTTCGAGAATATATACACATTATAAGGTCTGCTACGGTCTGCTTCTGCCTGTTACATACCACTGCACAGACTTAATAAACCCTTTTACCCAATGGCTGCAGTGTATAAAAAGGCACAAATACAAAATATATTAAATATGCATAAGCTCAATGAAAAATAGTGGGAACAAACCTACGAAGTAGCATAAAAAGTTACAATAGCAGCGGAGTCTCCGATAGAAATGTTGCTGGACACCAATGAGTAAACAAATAAACATGGGCATATAATATTTATATTTTTATTGAAATATTCATGGAGATAAGCGATAGCAGCATATATACTTAGAATAAAATAAAAGCTTGGATATAAGGATAGATAGAAGAGAGAGAGAGAGAATGAGAGAGAGAGAGAGAAAGGCATACTAAAAGATTGATGACTTTGCGCATTTTCTATACATTTATAAGAATTTATGGCGACGACAGGCAGAAACGCGGAAGACTACAGGACGTCGGCCATGCTGCGTATACGTTATATTCATATTTATTATGAATCGAAGCAGCAGCGAAGGCTCAAAAATAAACAACTGATTTAGAGAGAGAGAGAGAGAGAGAGAGAGAGAGAGAGAGAGAGAGAGAGAGAGAGAGCGAGAGAGAGCAGAGTAGCGATGAGATACAATACACATAAATGTAAATGCAAATAAAACGTTCAAATAATAAAAGAAACAAAATATACGTAACAGGAAAAAAGGATAATAATGCTACATGGAATGGCACTGGCTGCAGAACATGGTGTATGCGTATTTTTTACGCTGTGCAATCTAGCGCAAATGGCAAACTAAAATGCCCATATACGCAATGGGCGTCATCAGGCATAAATAAGTCAACGCATAAAAATAGCAGCCAGCACACACACACAAACACACACGCACAGACACGCACAGACACACATAAAAGTTGTTGTTTGCAAGGATATTTTACAAGTAACCAGCATACATGAAAGAAAAGAAAAGAAAAGAAAAAAAAGGAACAAAAATGAAATCATTACAATCAACTTTACGACAGCACGTTGATGTGGGCGATTTGGCGTTGATTATGACAAGAAGAAGCAATCTACTAGGCTGTTATCTGCTGCGAAGTTGGAGTTGGTTTTGGCTTGGTTTTGGGCCAATGATATGTTTCACATGACGGTCTAATAAACAATGCCAAAGCCTACACTATAGCCACGGTCATGACTAAACTAGTGCTTGGCACTAAAGAGGCCTCAAAGCACACAACACCATGCAATATCGTAAAAAGTTCAATTCGATTTGATTCGTTGTAGCTAAAAAGCGTATTGAATGCTTTTGCAAGAGTACAAAGCAGAGAAAAAAGGACCTGCTAAACACATGCGCCGTGTTGTAGACGCATAAATTGCTTGTGTGCAACTTGGCTTTTATTATTTGTACGCTACATACAAATACTGCAAAGAGCATATGCAGTTTCTGTCACGAGTTGGTACTAGTCGCTGAGTAGGTAGAAGTCTTCTAACATTAAATTATTGCCTGGAAAACCAATGTTCCTGATACAGCATGATTCAACAGTTAAACATCGAATGAAATGAAACAGCTTGAGACGGAACGGCATGCTTTAGAAATATCATGCTGTACGTTTAACAAACGGTTAACACAAGTACACTGTTATAGGGCACAATGTAGACTCTTGAAACCAAAGATTAAACATTTTGATATATTCGAATTATTTTTTTTGACAATTTCTTAAAAGATTTTTGAAAGCTTTTAATTTTGCAGCTAAACCATTTCCAGCTAAGATTGGTTGAAATTGATGAAATAACCAAAATATTTGCAGCAAATTGACAACACTGGCCAATATAATATACAATATACTGGTATATTGTATTATTCAAAGTATTGCCCACCGCTGGCCACCATTTTCTCACTTCTGGTAGCAGACATATTTCGTATCGAAGTACTATTATTCTCTTTTTAAGGCTATTCACGAATTTTTTGGCTGCCTCGGTACTACGGAAATGCAGCAGAGCCAGGCCATTTTTCATTGATCGAAACAAGTGGTTATCGAAAGTAGCAATGCTTGCTACATACAGCGCAAAGGCTTAGTCCTTCCATTTGAGCGTTACCAAGTTAATTTTAAACGGAATTTCAACAAGGGGCCGAGAATTGTCGTACTAAAAAATCTACCACTGTTTTTTTTTTATACCGTTCACACAAAGTGTAAATGCTTCACATAAATATCAAGCGCCGCTTTTAGGGGTATCTCCCACAAAAACGCCACCCACTTTTTGGATTTAGTATGAAAAATTTCTTTATTTAGTCCACTAATATCAGCTTGCCACTCGATATGGTTTCTTTTATGGACTAATAGACTGATAGTCAATGGGCATATCGGCCTTAGTCCGTTCGCACCAATGGAGTTGTAAACGCTTCAAAAGTGTAATTTATTTGCACAGTTACTAAAACTTCTTCTAGAGTTTAAATGTTTGCAACTTATTGTATAAGTACCCAGCCGACCAAAAGTTCGAGAAAAATATACTTAATGAAAATTCTCACAAGAGTTTTTCGGAGAAAACTATATGTATATAACGGCAGTTGTTAACGTATCTTTTTCGAATATCATTTCCAACGACTATTCGTTTAGTTTGTGGTATTCGAACTTTCGTTCTCGATAGCTCGATAAAGAAATCTATAATGACATATTTTGCGATAGTATTTCCATTTTGTTCCGAGTAGTGACGTCCGTCACTATTGGTTTGAAACAATCTTTCCGATAGTGAAATTGGAACAGCTGTTTGCACGCTCTATCTATTTAAATGATGCTTTTCAAAAAAAAAAAGATTTATTTGAGAAAAAAAATCCGAAAAAGAAAACCAGTTATTATTAAAAAGAAAACCAAAAGCCCGAATGCAATAACAGCCTATAAATATGCTAGTTTTTTATTTGTTTGCTTAAATTTTGTAGCATAGTTTCAAAGAGTTAATTTTACAGGTTTTTGGTGAAAACTTCTCAGTTAGTTCTAAAAATTTAGAGTTCAATTGAAAATTTGTTTTAAACTATTCTTCCCCACTCCCCTTTCGTTGTCGGTATTACTATACTCTTCATACATTCTATAGTTTTTACATGACATCGTTCATATCTACAAATGTATGTACAAGGTGTCCCAACAAGAGTGCACGATTTAAATTCAGTGTAATTTTTTTCTGTGTAATTTGCAACTCTGAAATTTTACAGCTGGCAACTACGATTGTTCCGATTATTAAAAATGGAGTGCTACGCAATTGAACAAAGTATTATCATCGTGAAAATTCATTACAAAAATAAGGAAAGTTACGCTGAAACCGGTCGCTAACCTCGTGGAATTTTCGATCGTGGTATTTTGGTAATGTGTTAAAAATTCGAAGAGTGAACACAAAATTTAAAGAAACTTGATCGACTATGGACAGTAAGTCTCCCGTGCGTCGACGTTCCGGCCGGACTCTCGAAAACATTGTTGATGTAAACGAGAGCGTCGCCGGAAGCCGGAACGCATTGACTGTGAATGGTATTCGTTACAGGAACATAATAACGGAGTTCTTTTGGCCCTAAAAGTATGGTATGCATCTAGATGACATGTGGTTTTAGCAGAACGGCACGGCACCACTTGCCACACCGTGCATGAAACAATCGACTTATCGGAGCAACGATTTCTAGACCGAATCATCTCCCGAAATTCCGATGTCAATTGGATGTGGGATTTCTAGTTTTGGGTTTTTGTGAAATCTTAGGTGTATGTAAATAAGTTACAAAAAATTACTGAGCTCAAGGCCAAGATTCAATGCGTCATCGGTGAGATAGAGCCACATCTTTGTCAAAATGTCATTGAAAATTTCGTTAAAAGATCAAGTGTCTGTGTTCAGCCGGAGATTTTATTCCATACATAATAAAAACATCATCATTAGCTCAAAAAATATGCGTTATATTTTTTAATTAAATCTGGCATTCTGGTTGTGCCGGATTTAATTTGTGAGCTAGCCGTCGCTTTATGTTCTCTCACTCTCGTTTTTTTTATACTATTTCACCATGTGTAGGATTATTTGTTTGAAATTATTATGTAGCATTTTAAAAATTCGGTTCGATCAAACTTAAACTTCTAGCACATATCTATTAAGATTTCTTTTCTTCATACTTTTTATTTTCCACAGATTTCTGTGTTTGCCATTTTACGGCGTCGGCGAAGTTTTTTAAGCTTTTTATGCTTTACGCTACGGATTTCAATTGTTCGAAGAAGAAGAGCGTTAAAGACTTGTGTTTGACATGTTTTATGTAGATTGGCTACTTGCGGCACGGATTATTGTGGTTTGAGAATTGTCCAACTGAAAATAGATTAAAGCATTTCATTGCAACCACTATTAAATCGGAAAACAAGTAAATCCTTGGAGCAAAACCATCAAATGCATAGCAACTTCGGCTGCATAGAAGTACAGTGCTTTTGTGGATCATTATATTGAGGTTTTGGAATTAATTTGAAAGGATTTTTTTCGATTATTTAATTTTTTTCTACAATGTATATTAAGAGTATTGTCCATCGTTGGCTACAACATTTTCCCATCTTTTTGGCAGCATATGGATTCCGCGTCGGAAGAACGGCTTGTCTTTTGAGGCAATCCACGAATCGATACATTTTTTGGTATCCTCGTAAGAAGTAAAGCGCTGCTCAGCCAGGGCGTTGTTCATCGATCTGAGCAAGTGCCAGTCAGAAGGGGCTATGTCTGGGCTATAAGGCGGGGGGGGGGGTTGACTTGCACATCCCAATTCAACGCCTCCAAAGTTTTCTTTACGGATCTTGCAACATGTGGCCGAGCGTTGTCATGTTGAAAAACTGCCTTGTCGTATCTTTTGCCATATTCCGGCCGTTTTTGCTTCAATGCTCGGCTCAATTGCTTAAATTGTTGTTAGTAAAGTTCACCAGTGATGCTTTGGTTAGGTTGCAGCAGGTCATAGTGCACAACACCCTTCAATTTTCAATGGCACCATGAATATTCGGCTCGGACGTCGATGTTGATGCATTGCCGGGTGGTCCCCATAATTTTTTCGCTTTGGGTTGTCTTTATGGATCCACTTTTCATCGCCAGTAACAATACGATGCAAAAAAATCTTCCGATTATGGAATATGGATTATGGTTGAAAAGTCAACTCCCAATGATTCTGACAATTCTTGAAGGGTTTGACACGGATCTTCGTCGAGTAATGCTTCCAATTCTTCATCTTCAAACTTTTTGGGCTGGCCCGGTCGTTCTTTGTCCTCCGTAGTAAAATAACCACTTTTAAACCGACGAAACCAGTACTCACTGAAATCGATGGAGCATAGTCTCCGTAAGCCTCACAAGGCTTCAGCTGATTTTTACTTCAAATGAAAGCACAAAAGCAAGCATGTTCACAGAGAAAAAAAAATGTTGTTTTACAACATTCCAACACCTAATATAATTTTACTGCCTACAACTGATTTTTATTAACAATTTGCTATTTCGTATGGATTTTTTGTGAAGATAGATTAGTAGAAAAAAAAAACCGATAAATTGATTTTAACACAACTTTCATATAATTAATAAAATAAACAAACAGTCCTCACTGCAGTAGTGAGAATTAGCTACAATACTAGATGAGCCTGAGCATAACATCTATAATTTTGAGATCCAAATATAGGTTTGATACAGTCAGTATTTAAGAAAAAACAGCAGCAGAAATCGAGCTCTACAACATAGAGCTCTGCTCGGCTTCGAGGATTGCTGTAATAATCTCATTTGAAAGTTCAGTTTGATTACCATTATTTCTGTTGGTGTTGGTACCAGCTGCACGAACAGGACGTACAAGCTCACGGGGAATATTACGCAGCACCGGATTACGGTTGCTCTCACTAGCAGCTCGAGCCCATTCGGCATCCAAGTAATCCAACTGCGAATTAATTTGCGAAGTATGGTTCAAACTATTTGGAACGAATGAACCATTCCGTATGAAACGGCGCGCATCACTTCCACTATTGCCAACCCGAGCATTACGTATGCCGCTACGGGGACACACTCTGCTACTGCCACGATTGATAAAATTTTGCATATTGCCACCAAAAGGCCAAACGGTCGGTGCCAATGCATCAGCGGACATGCCACTCATAAGCAATTCGGTAACAATATGCGGCGGTGGTGCTTCGACATCGTAGACCAGCAAATTTGTTACATGATCCGCAATTGCATAGCGTTCACCCCTATCCACAATTACACCGTGACGCAGTCCAACTTCTAGGAGAAACTCAATGCTGTTTAAAATCACATGCTGTTCTAGTTGCTGATAGCGTTTGGCAACATTACGCGCAATATCTGCAAGTGAGGCCGGTTCTCTGAGATCACGTAGTACTATGAGCACGGTATTACCACCTACTGGAATATACATCATTTTAACGTTTTTGTTTTTAACTTTTTTTTTTTTTTGGAATTATTTAAAAAATTTAACTTATGAATTGTTTTTTGTTTGATTTTTTTTTTTAAGTTTTATGTGTTGTCCGTGTCTGAATGGAATATGATGAACGAATGACATAAATTTTAAAATTGACACGCTGCGAAATGTTTGCTATGAGGTAGGTTTGTTTAGATTAGATTTACTAAAGATAGACATAAAGCCTACAAATATCTGATTAAGCAAGTCTGCTGTGTGCTGTAGAGTTGTAAGTTTTCTGTAAGAACGCATGTGCTTAAGTTTTTCGGACTTACGCTGATAAGAACTAAACAGGAGCGAAGAAAATGGAAGTGCGTTTCTCATTTTGCTTTGCTGAAGTTCCTATAGTACTCGTTATGTATGACGTTTAGTCTGATGACACGAACACTCTCCAGCCAGTGTCCAGTAAAGACTCGGTTGGCAGTCGAGTACTTTATTTTGAACAGGCCTCATATATCGTTTTTCTGTAGGTATACCGTGAAGACCCTTATTGTCTTCTATAGTCGGCTTTACGTTCGTAATGTTCACATAACAGTTTACAGTTTTCCATAATATTTCTGTGTCCTGGCGTGAAAACATGAATAAAGACAAATTGCTCAGAAGTCTCAACCAGACTTTATGCCTGATTGCAAGTTTCACGCACAAACTTCGCTAATTGTCAGAATTTTAGCTTGAAAAACTCTCCCATGCTCTGGCAGTCGACGCAATTTTTGAGGTCAGCAGAAAATATCCCCCTGTGCAGCTGGATATTAAGATTAGAGCACTCATTTAATAATATGTTTGAATTAGGTAGATTAAGGATTACTAATGTATTCCGCTGAGTTGCAGCAAGGCTGACTGAAGAACGAATATTCCTGAGGTAGTGCTTAACCTCTCTCATTCTTAGACGCACTGTTCATCAATTCCAACGGTAGTAACGAGAATAGTATCTAGGACATTTGTTGAAGTTGTATGAATATCGCTCACAAATCTTGGGAATCTTAACTCCACAACTCTTAATTTCTTCAATCACGAAGATAGTTTCCTCAGTGAGACTTAAAGCCGAAGTTGGGAGTGTTTTCGTTTAGAAATTATAGGAACTTCGTCAACGTAGTCTACCATTTGGCAGCCACAGCTCTCAAACCGCCTCCCCCCTCCAATTTGCCAGCTACAAATCCTAAAAAAAGAGAATTTTAACGAAACTAGGGTGAAGTCCCAATAGCCTTTATTTTGTTTTAATGTATTGCTATGAAGAACAATAAGCTACTGAATCTGTACTGTTTTGGAACAGCTTGCGAAGCTTTTTCTGCTTTGGGGGAATAAACTTGATTTTGATTTCAAACCATTCGTCTGAAATGGATTCATAAAAGAAATTTCTCTTATAGATTTTCTTAAACCAGATGCACCGTTCTGAAACTGTGCCGTACTAATATTGTACATTCCAGGTTATATGAGAGGTTTAAGGCTTTATATAGAATAGCTTCTATTGTTTTCCGTAACAAGAGTACTAAATACTTTTCGCTTTGGAGATGATATAATCTTTCATAAAGCTGGAGACCGCTGGAAGTGAGTACCAGTTGGGTTGATATGATAAACGTCACTTTTTTTTTGTTTATTTATATAATCGTTTCATAGTCGATTGTTTAAATATATTAAACTCTGCTTTTCCCCTATTTTCCAAGAAGATCATATTTTCCCGTGGTCCTTTATAGAAGTATCAAATCCATCTCCACTTACTTGCTAAAATATGATGAATTTAGTTTTTCTCTTAAATGGGAGACGTGGCACCGTTCATTTTGTCCAAAGAATGAAAGCTTCTCTTAATCTCCATAAATTTCATAGCGATCGGTTTAATAATTAAGATTCGATCATCGAAATAGGCTAGACTATCAATTTTGTTATACAATTTTATATTTTCAGAAGTTGAAACACAAAAACTTTTGCTCTGTTTATCGATTAAATACAAATATATAATCGTTTATTTTTCTAGAACAAATAATTATGCCATAAAATCATCCATTGTGATAATTTTGGGCGTGAAATATGTATTTTTATACAATATTTTTTTGTTACTTTATCGATTCAATGCATATAATCGATTATTTTTCGAGATTATAAATAATCAATTGTTTTCAAAAAATGATTTAAAAAAAAAAAAATCTTTTTTACAAAAGTTCTCCATGCTTTATTAGAGCACTCCAAAGACACTCTCACACTCACGCACACCACAGCATAAATAAAATTTCTTAGGCATACCATATCCTTGCTGCTATACTCTGTGACTTCAGTTTGCTATTGTATAAATTTTATATTTGTTTCCTTTCAATTTAACATGCTGTGTATTGTTGCTCTGCTTCTACTCCTGTGTTGAAGTATCTGCTTTTTTCTTCTCTCCCGATTTTGCTTGATTTTGCAATATTTATGATTAGCAATTTATTATTCATCATTTTTGGTGCAAACAAAAGCAAAACGCTTCAAGTTTGTACAAGTAAGTATATATAATATATTTTGAGTAACACTGCTGATCCTTGTTTTGTATTCGATATCGCTGATATGCCATTAACATGCACTTAATTTGATTAACACGCGCAGCTAGAGTGATTTACGTAGCATTCGAGATGAGCTATAACAAACAGATACTTTCGAGTTGGTATACTTGTATACGAGTATATGGTATGGGGTATACATTTAAATGTTCTATTGATTTAAGATTTTCTTCGCAAAGTGAGGTTTGTATGGAATCTATGGATAAAGTGTTTAAAGTTTAATAGTATTAGTAGGTAATAGTGATGTACAGATTCGTGCATTCGGATTCGTGGATCCGGATCAGCCAAAGATTCTTTAATGACGAATCGAAAATAAGCAACCGGATCCGAATCTACGAATACAAATTTTGACTCGAATCTTGATTCGAATTCACGAATTTTGAAATCTTAATAGTGCATGTGTGTGTAAACATTCTTGTATGATTAGCCATGTGCGTGCGAAAAGGTGACGCTGCACGAATGGTGGAATGTAATAATATTGAGGTGGCCCGTTATCTTAGTGGAAGTGTGTACGTATGAACGCATTTCTTTTGCTGAAAATAGAAAACAAAAACAAATAAGTGGTGAATGAAGACAATTATGAGCGAAAACAATTGCTCACCACCCACTCGACTGATACAATTTATAGCCAACCAATTTAAAATTTAAAAAGTCAAGTTAGACTTTTTATATATTTATTTACTTGAAAAATTATTATTGTTACATGATTATTTAAGCTTTTTCAAATCGTAAATAAAAAAACTATATATAAAGAAAGGACGTGAATCATAACGGAAGTGGCAAATAATGTGGAGAAAAGTAAGTATTAGGTTGGGTTTTTTGTAGCTCTTCGGACTTGGATTCGTACTAAACTACTCGAATGCTGTTAGATTTATTTGCGTAGTTTCGGAATTGAAAAAAATGAGTATACGCACATCACTAGTATTTAAGGCCAGCGGTCGACTCAATATTATTCCGTTTATGCGTTTATTGTTATTGCTACTATATTTCACAGCTTGCTTTAATCGGAACAATAACTGCAAATACAAAGAGACAGTCACCAAAATAATAGAGAAGCGCATACAAAGTAAAACACATAATTCGTTTTCTCTTTCGTGCTCGCAGAGGCTTATCAACTAGTAACTGGCTGGCCGCAGGATATCGTTTAATATTTGTATGTGTACGTTTGTAGTTCATGTAAAGCCTATACATGTTTGTTTCGTTGTGTGAGTGGCGTTTGTCAAAGTCTTTTACGTCGAAAATAATTGACCAATTTTGATAAAATATAGATGGTGTACATTTGAAAATGAATACCATTCAAATAATAAATTTTTTCTTTTCCGTCACAAACAATTGGCTTGCAAATTAATATATAGATTTCTTGATCCTCGCTAGTCTATTGAGTAATAAATAGTAAAAAAAAAATGTTCTTGGTTCTGCGGTAATAGTTAGTTAGTTATTTTGTTATTATATATCCATTATTTTCAAATGCCCTGGCTTAACATGTACAATATTTAGGTCTAAAGATTCGATTTTTTGAACACATTGAACACATTTGTGTAAAAGCTTTGATTTACATATTACCATATTAAAAAAAAGGACTGTCACATGCAAATGTGCGCACTAAGAAAAATTCCCCAAAATTATGCAGTAACGCCTTATGACAAGAAAATAAAAAAAATAAACAAAAAATAAAAAAAGGATATGTATCTGTACAACTACAAAACAAATCGCAGCATATGTTCATATACTTTCTCGTAGCAGCAACACATATAGACTAACACAAAGGCAACAGAAGACTGCAGTGCTGCGCATAATTTGCTGCTTGCTACTGGACAGAGGACCTACCAAAGCACGACACTCGAAATATACTGGTACAAAACGAAAAGCAATTTTATTGATGTTAATTTAATGCAGCAACGAAATAATACATACAAACCAACGAAAGTCAGCTAGCTAAAAAGCAAAGGACATATGGCACAAAAAAAAAAAGAACAAGTAAAAACGATTGAAAAAAAAACCCAAAAGCTAAAACTCAAAAAATTTGCATACTGAACGCACACTCTCAACTGGCTGTGCATGTTGCCAATGTGAATAGAGTCATTGCCAAGGTTTCGCAGCGTATTTGTCGTCCAGAATGTCGTCGACAACGATTGACAATTGTCGAAGCGTAACGTGGCATGTATGTAGGTAGCAATTGTGTACACTGGATATATGGGGCGTAGTAGTCGTCTCAATGTCTCAATAATATTTATAGCAACACTTTTTCCTTAATAGCCGCTTGACATATGCAAGTATGTATTACGCGACATTATTATTTTTTCTTCTTCTACTTTTCGGTTCAAGTATTATTTGTAAAGAAAAACGCTAAAACGGAAGCGGATATGTGCCTGTGCTATGGACAAGCTATGTATTGTATATACAATATATCAGAGGGTGTGTTTGTTTGCTACTACAGAAAATTTATTACACACTTGTACACATAACACAAGCTAAATAGCAATAGCAAAAGCAAAAGCAGCAGCAGCAGCAGCACACATTTTATTGTAATTGAAAATATTTAAATTCAATATGTCCTTTTTTGCTGCAAGACGTACGACAGGCACTAAGAAATTATAGCATACTTACTGGCGCTGGTAGATTTCTGTTGCTCGGTTGCTCATTTTGGCTATTCGCTATAATGTCCTTTCAAGTGAGGCGTAATAAAGATTTTGGCGTTGTTAGAATGCTCAAGATTTATGGCTGCTATATCGATTTGAATTGGTTTGAGTTGGATTTAAGCTTTCACCATTGTGCTTTCACAGTTGCTCTGTGAATTTTTATAGACGCTATTTAAGCAAATATTGTCAGTTCTATATAAGGTTGGCTGGTTAATCAGACCACTTGATGCAGGTCGAGACCATCCAGCGTCTATTGTCCTGGGTTTTCCTAGACGAAAGCTAACGCAGTTGCTTTCTTTTTGGCGCTCTATGATTTTGAAACTAGCAAATAGAGTCAATGAACCCTGACAGATCCTTTGGCAGTGACAGATTGCCAGACTTTTCAGTTCTTCAAAGAATGGTTTTCCGAGAAATCGACTGCGTTTTCTAAGCGGTGCAGGGCAGTCATTCATAGCAGTTATTCAATATCTTCATCTCTTCACCATCAGCTACGACAAAAATCCTGACACTGTTACGACTCCTGTTAACATGCTGTTCCTATTATTGTTATAGTGTAGCCGCTTAGTAGTCCATTTCGATTGATATACAGATCAGTGTGCTTTTGAGACATGGCAGCGCAGTGTCCACTCGCTGTTGCTCTGGTGGTGATAGTTAATCCTAAGAGAATCTATTGAAAATGTTTGTGAATATCCGTCACCGCAAAACTTGCTGAAAACGCTGATGCACTCGCTCGCCATGTCATGCCAAAATGGCCAGAAATGCAGATGAGTTCAACTGAGTACTGTTGAGCTTTGAGTTTAGTGCTGATGTGCAAAGACAGTGCCTTAATTGTAGACTGACTGTCGACGTAGATTGTTACAATCCTTTCAACTTTATTTCCACCGTTCGCGCTTACACCTCCTTTGCCTTACAATGGACATTGTTGGCCAACAACTAAATGTTGATTTACTTTTTTACTATTTACAATGTTGGTAAACAAATTTCATGTTAATTTGTTTTTGCGTCCCTTTCGCACCCATTGAACTTGATAGGCTGGTAAGTTTAACTACTTTCTTATTGTTGGAATAACTATTTACTTTGCTAATTAAGGCCGATGTGTGTCAACTATTAAAAACTATTAAAAATTGTAAAATCAACAACGGTTTTTTTCTTTCTGTGTATCTCCATCTAATGCAATTTTCGCCAACAGTTTTAGTATCAACAATGCACACTCAAACGCCAATGTATTAGACTGATAGCTCTACTGTGGCTAGTTAACTCAATTACTCAAAAGAGACACTACACACTTATAATGTGCACATCTCTTGAGCTTTAACAGAATTATCTTATATGTTTCATGCTCGAACGCAACACTGAACGTTGTGCCACATATAGCTACAATGACTAAGTGTACATTTATTTTGCTATTATTACTTTCATTACAGTTTTCCTTTCTTTTTTCCTTGTTACTTTTTTTTTTTTTTTGTTTTTGTTAGCGCTACATCAATTTTTCATTTGACGACTATGACGCTTGATTACTTTGAAGTGTATGTTCTGACTGAAGTAAGGAAAAACCATTCATTATTAAGAGCACCGCAGAACAATTTCAGATTAGTTGCGGAGCATGTAGCAATTTTTCACGCCTTCAACACAAGCCAACGCCTTGAAGCAGGCTATCTATTTTTTATGATGACGAAGGATGTGTGCGAGTTGTGTTTAGTTTTTGACTGTTGAGCATTGAAGTATTTTCAATGGCTTCCTTGTTGTGAATGATGATGATGATGATGATGATGATGGCAATGGCGTTGTTGCTGCTGATCATAACAATGGCTGCGTATTAATTTTGTAGTACTACATATGATAGAACACATTTGGCTTTCAAGTTGATGAGTAAAAAGCGGTAGCTGATTTATGCTGCTTTGCGTATAGCGAATTGAAATTTATCGTAGTTGATTTATTGCTGCATAAAGTCCACCATGAAGTTTGCTTAAAAACACTTAAGTGCGCTTTAAATACTCCATTTGAGAGTTGCTGTCAAGTGACTTCTAATGAGTTGACTTAACCACAAAAAAAAAAAAATGAATGCAAGGGAGCAAATTCATTAGAAAAAAACGAAGTATTTAATGAAATGCATTCTTCAAAAAATGTCCTCGCTACTTGAAAAATGAAATTTAAACATGACTCAAAGGACACGAACTCGTTAGCACGCATACAGTGAAACTCATTTACATGTATCGTTCGTTGACTTGCTCCCCAAACACATCATTATCATAATTTGAATTTGAATTTGAATGCGCGAATTTTTACTCATTTTTCGAGGTGGTGTTGTCAAGTGTTTGCACGCGTACGGGTACCTATGTGTATGCATTCCCACTTGGACAAAATCACATCACGCTCCCGTTCGCGCCACTTATAACGCATCCATAACCGTGTTTCATTTTGGTATTATGCATTATGAAGTGCGTGCATGTTGCAGATATTTTGTGCATGCTATCTACCCTTAATTTGAACTTGTTGTGCGACTCCTATTTCATACAGTTCACAACTCGCACGAAGTGTTCTTTGTTATTGAATATTGCCAACTCACGTATTTTGGGATTTGATTTTGAAAATCAGTCAGTGGGTGCTCGAACCGTTTAATATGTAGTAGTACTGTACGTGTATTGTTTGCAGCTGTTACACTCTCCCTTTTTCTAAATTTTGGCTGAAAAACTCATATTCAAAGTCATCGTCAAGTGTTGCCCAAATACTCGAAGTAGCCAAGTCTTTAGTGTTGAACTTTTCGAAATCACACTGCATGAAACTCCTTTAAAACTGCGTGGGTTAATTCATTGGTTCTTTAATCTGTGCAGCATATTTAGGTGTATAATTTAGGCGTATATTGTAATGTTCATACAATACTACTTAAGCAAAAAACTCAAGTTTAAAAATCCATGTCTGAAGTGGAACTTGTATCACTATTATTTTAAAGTTACCCAAGAATTTAATTTACTTAAAAAAATGATTGCTGATTTTGGTCATAAACTGCATCAATATTTGTCACTCTCACAAAACGATGAAACACACAAACAATTCACATGAAATTCGAACACACCCACATGCTTCTTTTATTTCTCTCTCTCTTTTCATATAAAACGCATCAGCCGGAAACAATGTATTAAAGCATTCTATCTCCCGCATTATGGATACTAAACTTCTCTATCACAATATTGTGGATTATGAACTATAAACTGAAAGCGGAGTTATTGAATTTGAAGTAACAGTACGTTCAGTATGTCGGTACAAGTCTTTTGGGTGGCTCTCTATGTCCACATAACGGTCTCCTTTCTTCAGCAAATGCATTTTTCCAAAAAGGTAAAAGTCGTACAGTATAAAAATAAGTTATATGTACAGGTACAAAGAGTAAACCGTGCATACTTAGTTCAAATATTCGGTCAAAGTGATGTTTTGGAAATGCTCAATTCGAATTTCAACAATTTTATAGAAGATGTAGGCTCATCTTTCGTAAATTAACGCAAAAGTTTGATGGAAATTGCGGTAAGCACGCATTTCTGTTGGCCAATATGTTGGTGATCTTTTATGTCCTAAGTAACTTTTTTAAACGGCGTTTATCACTCACGAACTTTTTTAAGTGTTAAACAATCAATACCATAAACTTGATTTATCAATTTCGAGTAAACTTTTACCTAGTACCTGCTACATATACACATAGTTTAACGTTCAACATATAAGAGTTCTGTTTGTGTTGGCGCGTACCTGCATTTTTATGCGCATCAACTACATTTGGTTTTTTTTTTCTGTTGAGTCCAAGTATTATAACGAAGTTCTGAAATGACCATTAGCTCAAGTATGAAACAATAAGGTCTACAAGCATAATCACGATCAGGTTAACAGTCGCAATCACTTACCATACAACCCTCGCAACTTGAAAACTCATATGAGGCTATTGAAACCGGCAGTTTCTATTCTATTGCAAGTCAAAAAAGTCATGCATTTTCATATAGCAAAGTTGTAACTAAGTGGGCAGTGCATTTAGAGAGTGCTTAGAAAATAGCCAGAGACATAAAATACTTTGCTGCAAGTACATGCATCCATATACTCGTATAGGAACAATCAGTAACACTAACAATTCGCTAGCATATATCACGCACACATATAGTTTTCGGTTTTTTTTTTGTTTTTTTATTTCTAAACCTTTAAGCAAAAAAGAATTGTCGGAAAGAATGTGCAGCAAAGTAGTTTCACTCGTCATTTGATGCCACAAACCCACTACATACTTTCATACGCTGCACAATTAGTAGGGTGTAGTATATTAATTTTGGTAGAGAGTTTGTTATGCATTTCAAAATACATCGGAAATGAAAAAGCACTCAAAATTCAGTTAAAATGTTTAGTTCAATGCAACAGTTCTTATTAGGCTTAATATATTGAAGGTATTCATAAGGTCTTGTAACAGTGCAAAGGTGCAAGGTAAATTTTGCAAAGCAACAACAATTTGCACTAAAAATTCTTGCACTACTTTGCTCGAACTAAAACATTAACCAAATAATTTCTTTGCATCTGTGCAATAACAGTGGTTCAAAAATTCAAGTGACAGCTCGAATTTTTTTGTCGTAACACTGAGGCTAATTAGCTGTTAAAAAGGCAGTCTCAAACAGCTGACTCTACAAAGTTGTATCACTTTATTTTGGTCCTGCACTTTTACACATTTGCACTATTGCAAGACCATGAGAAACACCCTAAGTCATTTGCTTATACAATTAGTTCGGTTCGAAATAACACCTATTTTTTTTGCAAGTCAGTTGGTTTTTCTTTTATCAATAAACGATTTATCTCTAGTCCCTTATAATATTAAAGTATATTAACTTAAAATAAATATATAGAGTATCAAAACTTTGGTAACACTGCAAATCGCTTTTTTTGGATTGTTTTGCTCGTTTACTGTATAACTATATAACTCTATCTCTTTCTAATTTCCCTTTACATCTACAGACACACTACACCTTTTTTTTTTTTGCAACGACTGACTTTGTTTATTCAACCATTTCCTTTAGCATTTATTTTGCAAAAAAGGAAAAGAAAAAAAAAACGAAGCACGAAGCAGAAAAACTTTATTTGCTCATACGTTTCTTTTTTACACAACTTTCACCTGTAAAAGGCCCTCAAACTGCCGAGTAGTTACTTGCAAAAGGGTTGCCAGGTAGCCAACAAACATCAGTACGTCACAAGGTTCTTATTGACAGAAGGTGGCAGCGCTTTTAACACAGCTTCGAACTATGTACTATTTTCACGAGTTTTTTTGTTTTTTTTTTTTTGTAGGTATTTTTTCACCGCAAAACTTTACACTTTGACATGCAGCGGTGTGTATGAACGTTTGTCGGTTCTATGTATGTGTAGAGAAGTGGGACGGACGGACGGGCGGACGGACGGACGTACGACTTGTGTATGAGTGCGCTTTGTCGTGCATTTGGTTTGTATTTGGTTTTAGCACTGTTAAGCGTCATTGCTGATGCTTTTCAGTACAAAAAAATAAAAATAAAAAAATGGTTGCGCTTTTTGCGCCTTAGTATATGCTATAAAAAATAGTAGTAAACTTTCAATAGGAAAAACCTGGCAATAGTAACGGTTTTTTACACTTAACTGCATTGGAGTGTGTTACAGTGTATCTGTGTGTGCGTGTGTTTGTGTATATGCAAGTGTGAATGAAGGACACTAGCTTGAATTCAGAGTTAGATGTGAAGTATATAAGAAAGAGACAACGATAAAGAGTAAATGCGAAGCAGAAAAAAGTGTATTTGTCAGCTGCTAGTTGAGCGTGTAATAGATGCGTTTAACGCAGCTAATAGTCAAAGTGGTTTAAGCAATTTAGTTGACACTCAAATTAAAGTGAATAGTGAGAGAAATGAAAAATAGCATATGAGTACTTTGAAGTTTTATGCTACTAAAAGGAACCAATAGAAATTTTTTAAAGGAATTCATGTCAACTTTTTTGCAGTTTAACTGTAGAAATTTCTTCAAGATTGTAGCAAGCTGCGAAATTTGCTGTTTTTGAGTTTTGCATTTTCTTTCTTATTTAAAGACTATCGACAGTTCAACTGGACTTCTAATTAAACTTCATATTTAAACCTATTTAAACATGTTTCTGTCTAGCTGTATTATACATATACAAAACAATAGTCATCATCGTTAAGCTGACAGTGTTTCCGTTAAATTCTATCCAATCATTATGCGCTAAAGAAAATTAAACTGCTGCATTCTTTTAGGTGTTACAGCAAAACAATATTCATATGAAAACGATACAACATTACGCTCACAACATAAATCTTTATACCTATACTATATGTGAAACTCTTTCCATAGACTATGTTCCAAATTTAAGCAAATCGTATAAAATATAAAGATTTCTATATGACACAACCAAATCGGTGCATGTTGATTTTTTTTACATATATCGTACACATATGCAATATATATATATATATATATATATACCAACCGACGCCAAGAAGACAGAATCATCCGAGTATATATATATATATATATATATATTAATATATATATATATATATATACTCGGATGATTCTGTCTTCTTGGCGTCGGTTGGCTTATCTCTTAAACGTTTGTGTTGGCCTTCCATTTGTCTGCACCATAATTCACGCAGCCAAACCAAGAACGAAATCAGTGATAAGCATTTCACTGTGGCCAGAATAGAATTGTGAAAGTTTCTATTTGGTTTGAGCTTGGACACTGTAGTGGAGATTAGTTGTTTTAGTAGTAGCAGTTAGTTTGCTTTAAATATTTAATATGTTCTTAACTTAGATTTAAAGGAACTGTGCTTACTAATCAGATATTGTGTAAATTATTTCTGAAACAATTCAAGAAAATGACAAGGTAGTGTACACGTATGTAGTACATTGTAACGATGTCACAGCCCGGAATAGGTCATTTCGTTCTGTATTCGTCGCAACAAAAATCCATACTGCCAAATAGATCTTAGTGACCGACCAGGGAAAGAGAATGGCGAACGGGGTGAACCAAAAGAGGATGTAAGGCCTCGAACCGTGAAGACCTGGGAAGCCAACAGACCTTGTGTGGTTGCGTCGCAGCTCAGAGGATCATCTTCACTAGCAACTTTATTACAAAAATTGTACTAAGAGAGATTCTAATATATCAGAGACCGGATAACAAGTGAATATTGATTAACTACCGAAGATCATAACCTGTTACTCTTCCGATCTGCGCTGTTCCGCAGACGAGACTAAGTGCTAGTGTTTACAAAAAAAATCACGGTTGCTGTTATTTTTTTTCACGGTGATTGAAAAATCACCGTGTCACTGCGTGTTTGAGCTATCGTAAAAAGAGTGATTGAAAATCATGGGTCACTTGTTCGCATTTGTTTCCTATATGAATACGAATACATGCCACGATAAAATACTTGTAGCACTGTTTTGCCAATCACAGGCTTCGTTATAGTGTTGCAAATCGTTAATACGCTAGTAATAGTCATTGTGAATGCTTTTATTCTATTGCGAATATTTTCAGTCAGCTGCGTATCCATTTTTAAATGTCGTCGCTGCTGAACGGTACATTTCTGATTCATCAATCGGCTAGCATAAACGTTTGTGAAGATTGGTGCAGCCAACTAAATATCTATATATAAATATAAATATAAATAGGCTAGTTCAAATCACTCGCACCCATTTTACCCATCTTAAACACAACATATTCGCTTGATTCTTTTTTTGTAAGAATGAAGATTAGCACAACGGAATGTATTTTTTTTTTTAAGTATTGCGTCTAAGGTAGGTAAAAACCAGGTAACGCTCTTGGCCAATCACAAAGACTCTCTCTCACAAAGCTTTCTCTCTCTCTCTTTCTCTCAGCTCTGTCGTGCACCGTCGTGTTCACTTCGTAAAGCATGTCGATCGTGCAGCTCAACGTTGGGCTTGAAACTGTTGTGGGCGCACTTGCAAACATGCTGGCGAGCATCAGTTGAGTGTGTTTTTGATAGTGTTTGTTATCCGTGAAATCTACTTTAATGGATATTTTTATTATTGGGCACTTTAAATACGAAAGGTCGAATTTCGATCATTGGGAGAACTCTAGTTTAAACTAACGGCCGATGTCCTGGCTACCAAATCATACTTAATAATACAACTCTATGTGAGTCTATTTTTATCATTATTAATAACAAGAATTCATTTAAAAACATTCAATTTCAGACTTTCATATTAATAATTCATTCATTGACTTTGCCAACAAGAATAAAATAGTGGCCAACCTGGAATTTGGGTGCTATATGGCTATTATGACACTAATTCTAGTACAGGGTGTCTCAAAAGCAAGTTCACATTTAAAAAATCTATAAAAAAAGGAAGTAGAGTATTGAAAAAATGTTTATTACATATTAAAATAAACACTTTGGGAATTTATTTCTTAAAAATGATATTGTCCAAATGTAAACCGTTGCTTTCACGATATTCATTTAATCGAGCACTAAAATTTCCTATGACGGCTCGGCAGGTATTCTCCGTGATGACTGCCATATCGTGACGGATATTTTTTTTTTAATTGTGCCAGGGAAGTCGGTTTGTTGTCGTAAATTTTAGATTTGACGTAACCCCGTAACCCAGGAAAAAGTCCATAGGGGTTAAATCAGGACTTCGTGGAGGCCAATTTATGTCACCTCTCCTGGAGATCAATTTGCCATTAAAAATTTTATGAACTCATGGAAGATACCTGTTGGACGTGAGTGAAGTTGCTAAAAACTCAGAACAATGATGATCTATGCACGTTTAAAGCAACAGCACGCTTACGAATCGAAAGGTACGGGTTGTCACGAACAGACTGAGTAACACTGTCTACGTTTTCGAACGTTCTCGAAGACCTTGGACGCCCGGATTTTGATTTTTCCAGCGTTGAACCGGTCTCTTCAAACTTCTCGTCCCATTTTCAAATGAGTCGAGGGCTTGGCGCATCATTTAAATGACGAACATGTCGAATGTTGCAGAATTTTCTACGCGCTACAGTCGCTGAATTACCGTTTTTGTAAAACTAACGTACGCACAACGCACGGTCCGCTCTCGAGAAACGCTCCATAGCGACTAAATCCCCAAAAGCTAGGCTACCGAGTGTCATAGCCCCGCGCCCCTCGGAATAGTTGCGTTCACGCAATCAGAAAAAACAAATATGAACTTTATTTTGAGACACATTGTACTTTATTTTAGTCAATATCTTTAGGAGTGTGATATATATCTTAAAGCATTTAGTTCAGAAACTAATCGTTTATCTGAATATTCTTTTTGAAGTCATTTACTCAAAAATGTAAAAACTAAGATTGAGAATCTGCCATATTTTGAAGATATTTACAAGCATCGTATGGAGGATTCAAAAAACGTAACGAAAGAAAAAACTGTATTTGTAAAATAAAATAATAATAGGGGTATTCACACATTTTCGATGAACAGCTTAGTTCCAACAATATTGTTAAAAAGTAAGCAAAACTCACTCTTGTTTGCAAATTTCACCTGAAATAAATTACTTTGAAGTATTTCGAAAACGACAATCAGTTCAAACTAATGAGAGGAACTGTTTTTTAGAAGCACTAAGCTATGTTGAAAGTGTATTCACAGGCTTTGTGATTACTTTTAATTCTGAATATTTAAACGACTAGCTGTGAATACTCTATATAACTTTGTGTAATTAAATTTTTGTTTTGTTTACGCTTTTCATGGCATTTCCTTTACGCTGTGGAGTGATTCATGTAGAATAAATGAAATGTCTTCTTCTTAAATGTTTTCAATTAGGTGAATCACAAATTATTTATGGAGCAGTCAAATCATTAAAAATAGCAAATGAAAAATGCTGAAAAGCAAATATCTGCTTTTAAGTTAAAAGATGCATTATTTGAAACATAAAATTATTCATATTTTGGTTCCGTAAAACACACAATTTGTGTACTTTATTCTAATAAATAGGTTATAACCAATTAATAACAATTTACATCATTACAACTATTTGTAGAACTACCTTGTAGTTAAACGTTTTAATCTTAAAAGCAATGACATATCCACTTATGTTTGTTCCATACAAATAAACTACTTCAAACATTTCAACAAATTTCTAGCCATAAATTTTGTTTCTTCTTTTTTTGCAACACATCACTTAACTTTATAAGCAAAATGTACATAAAATTGTGCTACTTCATACAACTTTAACTTACACTTAGTCTTTTTTTCTGCCGCACCATCCAATAATAGCAACGTCAACGACAACAACACAACACAAAAAAAAAAAAAAAATGTCTATATCTTTGTAGCATAATTTCCTAAATGGGCAGTGTATGCAATTAAAATTGTATACGGCTTCAGGTCGTTATAATTTCAACGCATTTTATATGACTTTCGGAAGCTTTGATGCGCTATGCGTTAACAAAATGTATTCCTGAGTTGCCGGAGTTGGCCCATTTGACGATGACATTAAAATGTTATTTTGTGTGTGTGGTAATAAAGTTGAAATCATGTCTCTTGGACTAGGACTGTTGTCGTTTTGGACCACTTGTTTAAATGTCATGCGAATGTGCCAACAAAAATGGGATTTATGCGTTCAGATATTTACTATCTTATACACAGTAGGTATGCGAATTGCTCTTTCCTGTCTTAAAGCCATTAATTCCTAAAATATGCAGCAATTTTATTGCGTTATCTATAAGCACTTATCAGAAGCATAAATCTGCGATTGACAATCGTTTAGCTAATTAAACGAAACGCAATTATTTATAAAAAGACATTCGAACATACTCATACACATACTCATATACATACGTATAGTTTAAGGCAATTTCAATTAATTTTAATTGCTTTCATTGGCGCTCAAACCAAAAATTTTTCATATAACTATTTACTTCAAAACTAAATCAGGCTAATTGTGGCAACTGTCAGTTTGACAAAGTTATTATACAAAATAAATCCAAATTCTTAAAAAATCGTTCATAATATTAATTACTTGTCATTATTTAAAGTAAAAACACAAAAGCTCTTTACTTTTATGGCAGACTGCAGGTGGTTAATGAGACTACATGGCACCGCTGGGCGTGAAACGGTGAATGGCTTCGTTTTTTAACTTAGCAGAGAGGTTGGCAGCGCTGTTTTACAAGTAAGAAGAGATTTGTTATGCCAGCAGCCCATCAAGCACTTGAAATAATGAAAACTTGGCATGAGAGGTTTATGAAGTTCTAATGCCAACAAAACAACATGGAGCAGACAGGGGGTGAATTTAATACGCGTGAGTGGACAACAAGAACGACGAAGGAAGTGAGTATGGCTGAAAGGAAGGAAGTATAATGGAAAGGGGTGGCAATTTAATATAGAGTACAAACAAAAGCACAATGCATATACATAGTTGTTGTTGTTTTGTTTGCTGATTTGACTGGCAAATGGTTTACAATCATTTATACTCGCAGAAGACGATTGAGACTGACTGACGTCAATGCCGTTGGAAAATCTTTTTTTTTTTTTTAACATGAGTTACAAGTGCTGTAGATGAGTGGAAGTGGTGTGCAATAAGTGAGTGATACAGCTTTATAGAGAGAGAGAGAGAGAGAGAGAGAGAGAGAGAGAGAGAGGAGATGTTGCTTAAGTCAGCTATTATATCAACAATTTGTTAATTATCTGGTTTGCGAATTCGAATAATTTTTTTGGAAGTGATTTCGTAGTTCAATTTGAGTAGAATTTTGAGCCATATTTTGTTCTAGTTTCTGCTGCAATATAGCTCCCAAGTTAGCATAACTTGTCGACATCATCAAAAGTGACTATGGTGCTCTCGCTGAGCTGAACCACCACTGACAGTCAGTGGCGCTACTTCAAGTATCCGCATTAAGCAGATGTCATCAGCATAGTCCAAGTATCTCACCGCCTGAGTTAGTCTCCACTGCATACCTTCTGACGTCGCTGCGTTTGTACGTTTTAGGACCACAACGATGCATACTATGGTTGTTTTTAAACCACACCCAGCACAATAATGATATTGCCACTAGAGCCGAAATTGATAGTGGAATCGAGAATGTAGAACTCGTTTTTACTATTGTTCAGTGGGGGAGTAGTAACCTGCAAAGCTGTAAGTATGTTCCCGAGCAAAACAGGATATTTCTACTAGTATGTACAGCACTGCCTAACATTATGCAATCACATGTTGCAGCGCTTAACCTCTGCAGTCAAGTTTCTAAAAAGCTCATAAAAGCCCTTGTGCTTTGTTTTGATTGGTTATTGCATTTAAGCTTTCAAAAGGCATACTCGAATAATTTGTTAAAATATTGTAAAATATTGTAATCAATGCACCACTTACTCAAAACCACTCTAACCCTTTAACTCTTTTTACTTCATCTGAACTACATTACAACTTTGCTTTACATTTTTAGCAAAATGTATAAAAAATTTATTGAAATGTAATTAGAACTTTTGTTTTACCAAAGCAGCTCTAAAATTATGTAAACCTCAATTTAACTTTTCAAATAGACTTTTACTTGATTTGCCACTCGCAAATCTTAGCAAATGTAACAAGATGAATGTATGTGTTTTCTTATCTATTGAAGCTAGGCAATGTAAAAGCTTTCGTTTGCTGTGAAAGCAGAGCACAGTTCACAGTTACTACTAGTCATAGTATCACCTGTCATCGTATCTCCTACTCTATACTTGTTGTATAGATACTACCCAACCATTTCCTATTGATTTGAGCTATATATTCGTTGGGTCAAGCAGTTTGCCGCTGTGTCGACTGATATGGGTTCGGTTGTATTCTGCACACATGCAGCAGCTGTCCTGTTAAGGTTTCAACGTCTTTTCTTATACATACTATAAGCATTTTTCCTTAAGGTTTGTTCATTGTGTGCTCAGCCACAATACTGTTGACTATCTATCTTTTCGTTCATACGCTTGACAGCATCTTAACTAATATAATACCCAATTTTCTGTGCTTTATGGCTTACAACTGTCAATAGCTACAAGCTACGAAGGTAGATTGTTAAGTCAGTGGAAGTTTATATGTAATACTGCTACTGTTAGCTACCAACTTTTAATAGACTATGGTAAAATTTTCAGCAATCTGCACTCTTCTTAATGAAATATGTGTTTGACAGCCAATGATAGCAGTTATTAAAGGCAGACAGACGGACAGAAAGCAGAAGATTGTCGCGCTGATCCAACCAAAATTACTACAGTTTCAATATTGCGCGAAACACTAACACAAAGTCATCACACGATTACGTTTCATTTCAATTTCGTAATCGACCTGCTTTCTGTCCGTCTGTCTGCCTTCCATATTTGCTTTCATTGGCTGTTAAGCACAAACTTAATGCTGCAGTTTGGGTACTAGTCAGGGACTAAGTAAAGTAATATCACTGACTTATCAAATTGCCCTCGTACAAGCTACAAAACGAACGAAACCATCCAAGTAACCAAGCAACCGACCGACCGACCGACAATCTATCCATCTAACTATTTATCTAGCCACAAATGTATCTTGCTTATGTTTGACTTATCCGGTTCGGTTCGGGTCCTTTATTATTTTTTTTTTTTTTTGGTCAAACAAGTATATTCTGTTTACTTTGAAAGGTGTTGCTCAGCTGCTTTAGGTTTTTTAGTCATTTGATTAAGGATTTTCTTACTTGAAGCGTCAAATCAGCGTTCAAACTTGACAACTGTGAAAAGGCAAATACATTGAAAGGTCATTATTTAAATTGATATAAATGAGATAGTAGTGGTCAGACTTCTTTGATATGTCTGGCCGCTTGAGTGATGCGTTGTTAGTTGGCAAAGTAATGCATTATTAGTTGGCAAAGTAATGCATTCTGTTTCGCTTGACAACTTGGATTTGTGCTGCTTTGTGTTGTGTTTGTTTGAACTTACTGGTTAGCTTAAGTGCTTAAGTAAATTTTAATATTTAATATAGCTATATAGTATATATTTATTAAAGCTAGTTTAAAGCATAGCTTAAGATTTTCCACTCGGCTATAATATCTAAAATCAAATCACGCCTTCCAAAGCAGCGAAAGCATTTCGCTTAAATCATTTATTGTCTGCAGATTTATAGCAAAATATATTGCTAAACAATCAGCGAACATGCCGCACACCATCATGCTCTGCTATAGACACCACTTTAAATCGGTTTATATCAAAAATCGCAAAAATAAAACGCAAATGTTATAAATTGCTGTTATATTTTTATGCCGTACATGTAAAAGAAACTGAAGTAGTTTCCTTGTTTTAAAAGATTTGTAACATATGGAGGCAGATATTAGAGATCGACGTAGACTTTGAACATGAAACTAGCAGATATGAGAACGATACTACCAAACGAAAGACTCAGTGATTTTCTTATTAATCAATTAGGATATCACTGTTGGCAGTGTTTATTGCATAGTAATTTGTCCTGCAAAGATAAAACAAAAGAAATAACGCAGAGATAAGTGGATTGAAAGTTTATTACAGTCGACAATAGATCATGTAAACAAAATCGTTGCATGAATATTTTTTTACTAAAAATAGTTATAAATATTTTGTTCCATCGAGCCTGTTATTAAAATTCGTTAATAATAGCCGGATAAGAATACTACTTATTAATATTTTACTAATATTAGTTATTAATATTTTGGTTCTTCTATTCCAATATGAATATTAGTTATTAATATTTTGGTGCTTCGAGCCGTATGTTAATAATAATATAATAATAATAATCACTAGTTTGGTCCATCGAACCGGATATAAGTACTATATGCTAATATTAATATTAACTATTAATATTTTGGACCATCGAGCCGGATTTTAACATTAGCTAATAACATTTTGGTCTGTCGAGCCGGATATGAATAACAGTTATTAATATTTTTGTCCTTCAAACCGGACATGAATACTAGTTATTAATATTTTGCTCCATCGAGCCGGATATTATTATTATTATTTTTAATTTTTTTTGTCGTTCTAGCTGGATATTAATACTAGTAACTTATCTTTTCATCCGTCGAGCTGGATATTTATAATAGTTAGGGCCCATTTAAGTATTACGCAGCGAAATGTTTGCCACTTTTGATACCACACTCCCCTGGTCATACAGTTTGTAGCACAAAATGTTATGCAAATGCAAAATGTAAAAAAATGCATTTGTCTATAAGGTACGAAACCACATAAACATTCGATATAATATAAATTAATAGCAATTGAGATTAATAACCATGGAGATAGAGACTAAAGTCTTAGGTCTTTAATGACAGGGTACCCAGAATCATTTTTTTTTTTTGCTTATTTTTAATAGCATAAGCTTCGAAGTATTTGATTATTTTTATTTTGATCACTATAAAAATAACTCGAGAAAAGTTACACAACAAACTACTCATTGTAGCGCTTTATATTAAATTGAGAATTATCTCCTTCCCCCTTACATTACTTAATACTTGAATGACATATTATTAAATTTTTGGTCCGTTGAGCCGGATATTGATATTATTTTTTTTCAAAACTTATGATGAATGCTCATGCCAAGACGAAAGTTGTGTTAAATACATCGATTTTATATTCTACGAAGCCAGATTGCCCGCAAAAATCGTCTGTTCTAATAGCATAGTTTTGAATTCTGAATGTGTTGCATGCAGATGTACCCGCTTACTTGTAAGCGTATTTATAGTTCGTTGCCACCGTCAACCAAATGTGCTCTTCTCCATTTATACATAATTTTCATTCGACGTGAAACAAATATTTCAATAACTCAAAAGTAACCCTAACACGCCTTTTTTCGCATTTCATGCTCCCCAAACGACAGGACTATCAAATATGCGCGCAAAAATATTTGCATATTTTTCGGGGGTTAATATAAAAAGAAAGAAATAAAAAGAACAATACATGTACAAATGTAGCTCAAAGTTGTGGTTGTTGTTGTCGTTGTTGTCGTTGTTGTCGTTGTTGTTGCTGCAGTTTAACTCGTTACAAAATGAGTTATTTATTGTACGTATTTCCGAAAATCCGGCAGGAAAAGTTTCCAAACGAAAGCATTTGTAATACGCGCTCATTGCATGCTTTTAGGGGTTTTAACAATTCGATATTTGCGTGAATTTCACTGTAAACTGCAAAGTTCAATGAAGCCAAAAGGTGTTGTATTGAAATATGTATTGTATAACGTTGATACTACATCAAAGTGTAAAGTAGCTAAATTGCTGTGCAAATACTTTTTTTTGGAAATTTATGCGCTTCCTCCCTCGTTCGTTTAGTGAAATACTTGCATAAACCCTTTGCATACTTTCAGGTGTCAAGTCAAGTTTTTTTTTTTATTTTTTTTTTTTTTTTGTGAAAAATTTGCATTAGAGTAGATACTTTTGCAATTCCTGATTTGTGCTACACGAAATTTGATTTCTTTTGCTCGTGGTTTGATGGTAATTTGCATATATAAATTTTATGTAGCAAGTTGTATAAAAATTTTTGTTTTTATCTTTTTTTTTTTTTTTTTTTTTGGTGTTTCTGTAAGCGTGTCTGGCATGCCCAACGGAGCGCGCCTTTATAAATGGTGCTTATATGAGACGCTTGGGAGTCGAGTCGAAATAAATATGTGTGCACATATATTTTGCAAGTACTCCGAAGTTTACTGCCTTTCAAGTCATACTATTCGCTACTGTTCAGACAAATGCATTCGGCACTTTGTCAGCTTTTAGTGCGGAAATGCAGTTGCCATTATTCTCTGTTGTAGTATGTTGCTTTATGCAAGAAGCTGCTTAGCGGCAGCTAGAATATTTGTATATATAATACATATATCGTATATATAGTATAGTTTGCATTGTATTTCTTATAAGCAAACTGCACTCGAAACTCAGCACATATCGTCTTACAAACATTTCGCTCATATGCCGCAGACAAACTTTCTTCTTTGGCAAGAATAAGTTTTCCATCTACTGGCGCTGCTCCTGCTGTTCGAGTAGTTTTACTTTTGCTGAGTAGTTTTGTCTTTCGCATGGCGTAAAAAGTTTATTATTTGTCTAAATTTTTGCTATTATTTATTTACAGCTTCTTTTTTAGTTCCTGCTGTTTTAAGTTTTACCAGCAAGTTATTGTTATAGTTGTTTTTTTTTTTTTTTGTTTTTTTTTTTGAAGGTTCTTGTAAAAGCGAAAATATTGCATTTTAGTTTTCAAGATTCAATAAAAAATTAAGCTTTATCTGCTCTAAAATACATAGTACTTGCTTGATTCTATGCACTTTCTGCAGTTATTATCGTTAGTGATGCACATTTTCTTGCTTCAGCCATGGCTAGGCAGTTAATATACTTACTGGTATGCTACTGTCCCTGCTCGGGCGCCATTAGAAGTATAGAGTACTTTTGGTATATTGGTTTTAGTACATGATTTTTGAAATGTAAGAAGTGCACTATGCACTATGCTTCTATAGATGGTTTTTAATCTGCTCAAACAAATCGAATAATAGAAAAATAGACGGATGAAAATGGTTGCATGGTTAAGTGCTCCACTTACTTTTTTAATCTAAGATTGTTAAATTGTTATTGAAACTTTAGACATCAAAATTTTACAATTTTAATTAGCCAAAATATTTTGTTAAATTTCGCTTATAACCGTTGAACCGACCTTGATAAAGTTTCCATGATTTCTGAATAAAAATTGTTGTCAAATCTATTTTGCAGTTCCTTATCAGCTCTACTATACAACTTTAAAATTAGGATAAAGGATAAGGAACGAAACAAACACATGAAATAAAATCAAGGTCTAGCTTGCCCGACAATTAAACACCCTGCAGCGATGCCTGATTGCACTGATTTGTGTATGTATACACCATATACAGGGTGTTTTTTGAGAAAGTGCTGTTTTTAGTGATGGACCGTAAGTATACAAAATTTCGTTATAATCAAACCAAAAATAACAATATTCGATATATTCGGTTCTCGAAAACTAAAATATCGATATATCGCTAAAATAGCAGTAACCCTATAGTAGATAGAAAACATGAAGCAGAATTTAAATTGACCACATCAAATAGTAAGCAGAATACTATTTCGTATTATTTGATTCATTATACATTGTGTTATTTCATCACATGATGAAATTATCTATATGGTGAAAATATTCATATACACATATCAGTGCTGTAAATAGCTTTTGCCATGGTTAATAACCTACATAGCTTATAAATATTGCAACTTTTGTGTACTCACTTACTTTACCAGTAGCAATCAAAAGCCATACTTAATTCTGTAATTTTTTTTTTATTTAAATGCATAAATTGCATATTACTTTCAACTACAACTTTATACTATGCAAAAAAACTGTGAAAATGTTCTTTTAAAATTCTGTTAATTAGCTCAAATGCAAACAAACTCTACTACGCTACATATGTAGGTACACTTCCATTGTTGTTTTTGCGCTTACAATTAAGCAAAGCAGTAGCATACAATGAGCTACACTCTTTCAACTCAACTCAACTCAACTCAACTTTTATTTATTTATATGAGTATTTTAGCCTAACCTAAGGCAATGCGGCATGGCATACAACACTCCAAAAGCATTTAGATAAAGTCTAAAGAGTTTTCTATGCTGAGTTATGGCGAATATTTTCTTGGTAACATAAATCTGCTACACCAACCAATTCAAATAGATACACAAACGTATACACCCACAAAAAACACCTTACACATTGACCACTACCTAGAACGCCTACTAGAATAACTTCAGAACAATAGTGAAAAACACTCATTGCTCTTGTTTTGTAGGCGTTTTTCTGGACTGTGATTTTGTGTGTGTGTGTGTGTGTGTGTGTGTGTGTGTGTGTGTGTGTGTGTCTGTGCCTATCTTCTAGTGTTTAAATGTATCTCATTTTGTCTGCTTATTTGTTAAGCACTTGTTTCAGTAAATTTATGTCATTTCTTGTATTTGTACTTCATGTACAGTAGTACATGCTTGTCTCATTCACTGAAGATTTCCATTTATTTTTTTAGTTCTTTGTCTTTCTCTGTGTATCAAATTTCTTTATTATTTTTCCTATGTATTAATACTGGTCTTAGCAAAAAATACCCGTCATAGCACAGAGTTTTCGGTATTACATTGATGATTATATGGGAGATCTTCGTATACCAACTGAATTATGTATGCTTAGTTTATTTATACAGTTGTAACTTTTTTCTATTGACAAATTGGTTACTTTAGATAGCCGTATATAAAAAATTTCAACATGTGTTTCATACTGTTTCATTCCGTACCTTGTTGTTTCGTCTTTTTTCGTTTCGTTTATCTTTATTTTTTTTCACATCCACTCTGTTGTGCACTGTTCCATTCTATACCGTTCTGTTTCATACTTTTTTGTTTCGCAACAGTTGCTTACTTCCTTTTAAAGAAACTTTGTTCAGACCACATAAAAATATTAAGATTTCTAAAAAAAAACAAAGAAGTTCATACAAACGTACAAACATCATTTAATACGTACTCATATAGATAAATATTCTAATAGCTTCATTCCAGCTTGTCTCTTCACTCTTCTGTATTTTTTGTTCAATATGGAAAATATATTTGTTTTAGTTCAGTTTTGTTTTGCCACATTTTATCTAAAATAGGCAACAAATTTGCTACAAAAGCGTATTAATTTAGTTTCTGTGTCAGGCGATTGTATAACTACTGCAGCACCGCTTCAGCTCCTTGGCTTAGTCCTGTATGCTTTTTGTGGCTGGTTTTGCCTTTGTGTTGAAATGTAGAAGTCTTCTATCTAAGTATATTGTATACACTTGTATTGTACTTGTACATGCTTGATTTATTGCCAAAGATATTTCGAGCTTTGTGCAACTGCCTCAACTATTTCGGTTTGTTAATTATTTTTTGTTTCGACTGAAGTACTCGTACTAATTAATCACTCTATGCTCATTTGAATTTATTTGGCACACTGCCCAAAGCGAAAGAGATTATAAATAATAGAAAACATTAACTTGTTTGGACCTTCAGTTAATATTGAGGCAATTTGGCTTAGGACTTTAGGACTGAATGTTACCACAATAACAAAGAAGTATACGGTTATCAAGGAATGTGACAAACACTACTAAAGTAAACTCGTTTTAATGGTCAATGCACATTTTCTTGCTTGAGCCATGGCTAGGTATGCTCTGTCCCTGCTCGGGCGTCATTAGAAATATAGAGTACTTCTGGAACACTGATTATAATATATGAATTTGAGATATAAGAGCTTATTTGATGTATCTCCAAACGATTTTACTCTTCGGTTAAAAAATTGCTGCATAAAGAAGCGCTCGCTTAATTTTTTTAATCTAACGTTCTAGGAGTCAATGTTGCCAAGATAACAAAGAGGAATACGGTTTTCAGAGAATGTGGCAACACTAGTAAGGTAGACTTGTTTAAATGTACACTTAGTGAATGGAACTAAATATAAGATACAAAAATGGCACATAGTTGATACCGAACAGGGAAGAAGTGCAGTAGTTGATTACAATCAATGCTGTTCAATGTAGAACAAGCTGGTGATGTTCTTTATTTGCATTCGTTAAGATTTTTTTTTTTTCGCAAGTTGCGAAGCATATGCAGTAGTATTACCAAAAGTGTTCTACTGATTCTCCATTTCCCAAATAGTTTATTAATTTATTTGGTTGAACTACACCAGAGTTCGGAAAAGTACGCACAAGAATCGATAAATCTGGTTCCTATCGGTTATCGGACATCCAAAAACGAGTAAATGAGTTGATCGAGCTGGCTGCCAATTATATTAATTGGAAGAGCTGACCGAAAGACAACGTTCACAAATGCAGTAAACCCTAAGTTACAGCTGCAATTGCGACCGATGTTCAAAATAGTGCTAACATTGCTACTCGCGCTGATGAGACTCTGGCTTTCAGAAAGGATTGCAGCCCCCTCACATAAGATTACAGAATTTCTTCAGAATATCTTGGAGCCAATGTTGTATATACCATCATTGTATTTACCCATATTCAAATTTCTCTTCTAGTCATATATTGATGAGCATGAGATTTTGAATAGAAGTTTCGCTAAAATTTTTACCAACCAAATTGTTTAGGTTTATAGTTCGGTTTAAGACTTCGGCTCTACAATTTTGTTCAATGAATACGTTCAACTCCATTTCTGTTCAATTTCATTTCGTTTCAATACAACTCTCCAACACTGGCTCTATATTAACTCAATACAACGTTTGGAACACTTAACCAAATTATCCATTTGCTTTTTGGGATGTTCTTTGGCACATGTGTCACGGCTGTTTGTATGGCTGGAATGTCATCGTAAAAAGTTCCTTTCATTGCAGTTTACATTTTTGTATAGAGAAAATAATCGCACGGTAATATATCAGGCGAATACGGAGTGTGGTCTAATGGACAAATCTGGTCTTGTGAGGTGGTGTATTATCATGCAATAAAAAAATAGGCTTCCCTTTGGAATATTCTGGCCTAATACGTAGAATTCTCAAGCACAAACGATGTAAAACTTGTAAATAATATTCTCCATTGACAGCTTGACCTTCTGGAACAAATTCTTTCTCAACAATACGCTTGGAATCAAAGCAAGTTGTCAACATTGTCTTGATTCTTAACTTCTGAAAATGCACTGTATTACGTTTTGGCTCGTCTTTTGACTTCCATTCTGCAGATTGTCGCTTAGTTTCAGGATCATATTTAAAACACCATGTTTCATTACCAGCTATGATCGAATCAAGAAAAAGTGGATCGTTTTCAGCTGTTGAAATGAGGTCTTTGCAATACTCTACACGAGCGATTTTTCGATCGTCATTTAACTGATGTAGAACAAATCGTGCACAAACCTTTCTTTTAACCAAATCGTCAGTTTATATATTTTGTAGATTGTACAGTAAGATGAATTTAATTCTTTTGCCAGAACTTTCACAGTGAAATTTGCATCGATAGCGATTATCTCACTGACTTTTTCCACTAACTCAGCACGATTATATGCTTCTGGTTGTTCAGGTCAGGATAGTGTAAACCACGTGTAAACTTGAGTACAACTCATACAATCATAATTATAAACTTTTTTTTTAACAATTCGTAAGTCTCAGCAAATTTGCTTTTTGTTCCTTTATGTTTTTACGGCATAACTACATAAACTGCTATTATTGAAACGTGTGCCATTTTGTAACCTGTCAAACGATTAGCATAAACTTAGCTGCTTTGGAGAGAAGAAAAATGTACTTTTCTAACACTGCCACACATTTAATAGATTTAAATTAAAAGTACGGTTATTTTTAGATCATACCTTGTATATGTAAATCGCACATTAACATTTTTATGAGAACACAGAGAAAGTTTGTAGTTTTATTAATTTTTATTCATTCATCTTCAATTTCGTCAGTCTTCGTATAAGAAATAACATTTTTGTTTTTTTTTATTATTTATTTGTTGCAATCAATTTTCATTGCATACTTTTGTGTGCTTAGTTTCTTTGCAGTATCCTTGTTTGCTTTATTCTGTTTTCTATTCCATTTTTACACATATCTATTTATGTTTTATTTGCGTGGTATATATCCTTTGTTTTTTTTTTTCTTTTTCTTATTTTGTTTTTGCTAAATTTACAAACACATTTTGTTTTTTTTCTTCCAGCAATTTTTCTTTCTTTTTTTTTTTTTTGTTTGTTTGTTTGTGCTGCTTTTATGTGAAATTTTGATTTTATATTTTTGCTATCATTATTTAATTTATGTTTTTGTTTATTTTCTATATATAAATATTTATGAGTTTGAAAACTTTGCTTTATTTCATTTAAATTTTATTTTTGCTGCTGTTTACTTTTTTGCACATGAAGTAAATAAAAAAATCGATTTGTTTTATAAATCACACATGAAGTAAATTAATTAAATAAAAAACTTAAATCATAAAAATTGTATTTATTTCAATAAAAATATTGCTTTTTATTATTTATGCTTTGCTTTCTGCTTCATTTAGATTTCATATTTGTAAATTACATTTTTCGCTTGTCTAAATTATGCATTTACATATGTAATAATAATAATAATAATAATAATAATAATAATAATAATAATAGTAGTTCGTAATACATAATAATAATGTTAATAATAGAATATTTACATGTTGCTTAGCGCCTAAAAGTATGCTGTGAAATATTACATATTTACAATATGACTTATTCAAATGCGGTTTTTGCGTCTCTCATATTTTATACTTTTTAATTAAACGATTTTTAATAATAGTTTTCTTTTTTTTGTTGATTTCTGTTTTTCGTTTAGTAAATTAGCTTAAATTTGTTTTATATTGTCATTTTATTTTTTTTTTTTTTTTTTTTAATTTAATTTATAATTAATGAGAAAATACGAAAGTCATATTCGAAAATCATAAATTCAGTTTGATTTTTATTCGTTTTATTTATTTTTTTTTTAATTTAAAAGTAGATATATAAAAGAGGTATTCTTTTTTGTTTTTATTTCTATAAAAAAGGAACTCTTAACTTTAGTAATGTGACGCTATTTGATATTAGTTGTTTTGCTGCAGCTATATTTTTGTTTAGTATTAAAAGAAGTTTCTAGTTGACTGAGCCAAAACACCACTTGTAAGTTGAACCGTGTGAAGCATTCGTTTGTTCTACACGTCTCTGAGTCGGCATTTGGCACATAACATGCTTACTTTTTGCTAACAACAAGATTAAACGTAAGCTCTAGCTGCCCCACGCTGGGCGCCAATTTTTTTTGATCACAAATATATATATATATATATATATATATATATATATATATATATATATATATATATATATATATATATATATATATATATATATATATATATATATATATATATATATATATATATATATATATATATATTTATATTTAGATATATAAAAGACTTGACTAATACGAAAAATGTACGATATTAAATTAAATTCTATTCGAACTTTCGCCATAAAAATTGTTTCTGTTACAGTCATTGCCTGATGTTAGAAAAGTTTACAAACAGAACTGTCGAGATAAAATTCGTGCCGTTCACTGAAATAACATGGTTGTCTGCAAAAAAAATTAAAATTTTTAAAAGCACATCAAAATAATTTACATTTGAGTTTCCCAGACCAATTTGAAAACCACGAGTCCAAACAGAGGATTACAGTTGCAGTTAACTCGCCACCTTATATCACACAGCTCTCGATAGTTTTGATATCATAAATTTCAAGTACACTGCTATGTTCGAATTAGAGTCAACATGTTAGGTTGTTGTAAAGAAGAATATTAATGACACATAGCTGCGAATTTATCGAGTATTCGATCGTTTCTATCTAGACCTTCTGCTTACAGCATGCTATGTTTCTTTACGTAGGTTTGCCCGGTATTAAACTGGAGAGGTTCATTAAGCTGCACGTGCCACATATGAAATCGCTTTCATTTGCTTTACTTCTTTTTATAAACTGCAGATACTTTTGTACAAATAGCGTCTTATAAAAAATAGCTCTTAAACAAATAAAAAAGTATTACAAATTTAAAAAAAGTTAAGGTTTTTTTTACATAATTATTGAGAAACGTTTAGCTGTACTTATTAAATATATACATACATTTTATAAATACACTACGCGACAAATAATCAGGGGCCACTTTAAAGTTTTTGTTCAAAAGTTCGCCATCACAATATTGTTATACCTAATGCCGACCATGAAATGGAGGGCAAAGGGTATAATACTGTAGCGTGGTTGGCCAATAAAGTTTAAAAATATATAAAAAAGTGTTTATAAATACAATACGACAATTTGTCTCCTATATGCATGCTTTATCAATAGTTGGCTCTGAATTGTGATATAATGCAGCGCCATCTATTAGTAGCTATATATGGTGCATTCTAATAGATGACGCTGCCTGATTTCACAATGCACGCTGTTCATTATTTCACTAGACAGCGGCATCTATTGGCCAACAGAGTGCGTAACCAACGTCATATAGCTATATTAGTGTCATCTATGTTTTAAAAAAAAATGTTTGGTATACAATTTTAAAGATTGATAACGAAGCGGAGTCTACTTAAGAGAGTATTTTGAACTTGTGAACTCGTCGTCCACTTGCCACTATTAAAAACGTGACTTATTAAGGTGTCGTTATTGAAACGTTTTTTGCAGAATTTAATTAGCTGCAATATAAAATAGAGTGAGCCCATTGTTTGCAATTGTTTGGGAGATATTGACCTTTGCAGGAAAACTTTAAGCTGTTCGTATTCAATTGTCACGCAGTGTTTTCATTATTTTGCATGTTTAACCATTTCTGTTTTTATATAATTCAAAAATTTTAAATGCAGTTTGAATTAATTTTATATTTTATATTATTACTTTCTTTTCGATTTAACTATTTATTTTCTTTTCAGTTTTTTTTTTATGACGTTTTTATGCAATTTTTCTTTCTTTGTTTGGATTTTTGTTTTTGAATATTTTGTGAATTTTTTTAATGTTTTTAGTTTTTAATTTTTATTTAAATGAAGTTTAATTTCTTCTAATATTATTATTATTATTTATTTAGCTTTAGACGTACACATATCCCTTGTTTCATTTGACGCTTGTTAAACTTTGTTTTAATATATTTTTTCTTTTAAATTTATTTGCTTAATTTAGTATAATTTTATTAATTTAATTAATCTTTTTATTTTTATATATAACATTATGCAAATAAATTGTATAAAAATTGCAAGAAAAATAAATGCCATAAATGAATATAAAGTTTGTTAAAGCACTGTTCAGACGAACATACAAATTTGCCAAAGATTCGAATTTTTTATCATTTTTTGTTGTTTGTTTACTGTCACTTCTAGCTGAAATTTGTAGAGTTTTAAAAACTATTTTCAATGCAATATGATAATATCTATTCACCGGTCAATATTCTCAATATATTCGGTGAATGTGTAGAATGTTGTCTGCACATTTGCTCAACATTCTTCAACTAATTAAATGTATTTTTTTCCGTTGAAATTACCGTTCATACTTATTAACATCACCACAAGCAGCTGATTTTTAAATAAAGCGAATGTCATTTTGCCACTCACTTGTTAACGACAACAATTATTTGTCAGTGGAAATGTAGCGATATGTTGAGAATGTGCAGCGCAATGGCAGGCGCTATGAAATATGATCGTCCGAACGGAGCATAAATAAAATTATACATAATTAGATTAGTTGTTTCTTTCTGTATTGTAATATTTATAAGTTTTTTGTTCCACATTTTTGCCTTACTTAGTTTTAGATCATGAGTTGTGTGGGTGTGAGTGTGTAGTTTGTGTGTGTGTGTATTTTTCCCTGTTTCGCCTCAAACTAATCTTTGCTGCTCTCAATATATTTATATATATATATATATATATATAGGTTATTTTAGTATACTGCTTAAATTACTTGTACATAACTATTGGTTTTAAATTAATATTATTATTATTATTCGAAATCTGTTTTAAATCTCCATTGCCGAGTCATACATAGACAATGTGTGGCTTGCCGGCGCTACCGTTTGCTGTTGAACCACCATGTCCTTTACTACTACTCGAATTACTGCCAAGTGTGCCATTTGCTGCATTTATGGCAGCTGCCTGCTTAAGTTTTGTCATTGTTTGCATATCCGGATACTCATAATGATCGAATTTCTCATACAAATGTTCCGGTTCATCCGTATAGCTGTTGCCCTCCTTGACCGGCAGTTCCCAAGGTTTTAAGGCACGATATTCATTTGCAATACTCTGCGCTGCCAGATAACGCTCCAGTTCAAGTTTATCCAACTGTGGCAGCGTAGTTTGCTGATAATCGTGCGTATATGCTGGCTGTGGCTGCAGCGGTATAGCCTGATGATAATGATGATGCGCCTGCATGGTCTGCGCATGATGTGGATAATTAAGTGCCATCATATTGCTCAGCCCGCCAACTGGACCGAGTCCATTAGCCGCACCGACACCACTCAGCGGCTGGTGTTGTAGTATACGATCGTGTACATTTATTATCGATTTACTAGTACGCAAAGGACCACGATCGTGCAAGAGCTTGCGTCGCCGCTTAACAAAACGTAGATAGAATATAATACTGGCACCGGTCATGAGCACTAACAGCGCAGTAAGCACTGCACACACAATGGTTACAACATGCGCCGGACAGGTTATATCACTCTCCGACATGGTATAGAGCTGACGCCTCGTACGCTGCTCTTGCTGCCAATTATCGCAGCCAATGCGTTCCTTATCGAGTCGCAAATAGCCATCATGCGCTTGTTGTTGTTGCTGTTGTCGCTGTTGCTGCATATAGTTAGAGGATTCGGTGCTGAGTAGCGTATTCGTTTGTACGTAGGCAGCAAGTTGTCCGACACCATCGTTGTCCTCATCACTATCTTCTTTGGCAAGCGCTGCAACTGCAGCGCCTCCACCTTGCTGTTCCAACGCGCCCGTGTCTCCTTCAAATTTGCCGGTGACCAAACGCCAGAGCCAAAGTAGCGAACAGTTGCACTGTAGTGGATTATCACCAAGATATAGACGATGCAGCTGATCGACCGGAAATTGTGCAGAGTAGAGCGTTTGTAGACTATTGCTTTGCATATAGACCTCCAGTATGTTGGGATTACCCTGAAACAAACGCATGGGTATATCGTACAGCTGCGGATTATAGTTCAAAAACAGCGTCTGCAGATGTGTATTGTCGACAAAGGCTCTGTAAAGAAAAGCGAAAGATTGTTATATTACTAAGGGGTGTTTTTTTTTTGAGGTGTAGAACTTTAAATTGAATTTACCTAATAATAAGATTACATAATTTCAAACTGAAGCATAATTTTATATCATTAGAAGTCAAATACAATATAATTTCGGGCATGTGGGCTCGGTTGTGGCGTATTCTGGAAATATAATTTTGGAACACTTTTTCAATGGGAGCTGTATATCAACAATGATTCGCACAATGCTTTCTTCGAACTCGTTCAAAGTTGCCGGTTTGTGCGCATAAACCAATGACTTCACGTAACCCCAGAAAACAAAAACCCAAAGGCTTTAAATTGCGCGATCTCGTTGGCCAATTGACTGCTCCATGTAGCACCGTCCTGTTGAAAAAAAATGTCTCCAATAAACATCTCATTCATTTGGGACACAAAGCAATCGTCAATCTTGAATCTATAGAGCTCGCCGTTAATGACAACGTTCCATCCGGTCGTATTTTAAAAGAAGTATGGCCCAATGATTCCACTCGCCCATATAGCTTAGCAAACAGTGCTCTTTTTGTGAATGAAACGATGTCTCGAGCATTTCTTCTGGATTTGCTTCACTCCAAATGCGATAATTTTGCTTATTGGCATTTTGTTCATTGAGTCAAAAAATTCGCCACATCACTGGAAATAATGTTTGACTTCCAGTTGATCTTTATTGAATCAAATACAAAAAGCTTAGTACTTATTAAACGTAGGCGCCTTTTGAACTTATACACTAATGCCAATGAATAATCGAATCATCAAAACATTGGAAGCAGTTTTTCGGATTGACTTCAGTTCTAATGTCTTCTATGGAGTGAAAACGGATGAGTCGAAGTGTTCATTTCAGTTTTGGAAATAGAAAAAAGTCAGCCGAAGCCATATCAGATGAATACGGTGGAGGTTCGATGGTATTTACTCAGTTTTTTGGTCCGAAATTCATTCACAATGATATCCTTGCTGTGATGCAAAATAAAACAGTTTGCTTTCCACAAAACTGGAGTATTTCAACGAATTTGCTCTCTCAAAGGCCACAAAACGCTCAGATAATATTCTTTATTTATCATCTGTTCTTCTGGTATGAATACTGAGAGCACAACAACATTACATTGACGTTTGAACGATTTTGACGTGGTGTTTTCGGTTTCGGCAAAGTTGGAAGATGCCATTCCAAAGCTTATCGACTGCTTAGCAGGTCGAACTCGTTAACCCATGTCTCATTACCAGTTACAATGCGTTTTATGAATGTGGAGTCGGAATTGACTCGTTCTACTATGTCTTCAACGACCTTTACGCCATTGAGTTTTTGAAGAAAAGTCGCATAAATTCGTAAAAATCCCAAACCACTAACGAGATGAACTGACAAAATCGAGCACTGTTTACAATGCCTTTAAACGGTCAATGATCAACTCCCGCCACTCTATTAACTTAATGTAACTCAAAATTCAAAAAGCCACTGACTTATCAAATTGCCCTCGTATATACTTTGTTATTGTAGTAGCTAGGAAAATCCTGCCTGTCACTCTGTTTTGTTTAATTATGCACAAAGCATATATCACCACGTTAAACTAAAGCTTTAGCTGCTGTATTTAACAAACATGCAAGCAGGCAGCCTGAGAGACACACAGACAGACAGACAGACAATCAACTACGACATGAATTTATTTAGCTGCGTCTATTTTAACTTAATAAAATCCACATGTTATCCTTGTGCCTGGCGTTGATGCGCTGTAAATCCCTGCCAAGTTAAGTCAACATTAAGCTAAGTCACTGCAACAGCAGCAGCAGCTACAGCAGATAGAGCACTGGTAATATGCTGCATCACTAGTCTAAAGCTCTATTACTGCCTTTAGCCCCTACTTCGACTTCGACTGCATTTTAGTAAAATGAAAATGTGCAACGTGGCGTATGCGCAACATGCGTTACTCTTAATGTGTCGTGCATTCATTCAGTGCAGCATAAGATATTTGTCCTTTTTGCAGCAGCAGCAGCAGCAGCACCATCAGCATCCTTCGCGCTTCATTTTCAGCTATTTTTCTCACATTTTCATTTCATTTCCTTTAGTTTTGTGCAATTGTGTTACTATTTTTCATGTTAAGTGCACGCATTTATTTTAGTTTCTTTAACATTGATTTGATAAGTGGCCGCATTCCGTGTTTTTCCTGCTACCAGTTAAAATACTGCTTTTGCGATTTCGAGTAAGCATTCGCTTTGGATTTAATGTAAAATATGTCACATTTTGCTTAGTTGTATGCGATTTGTACCTACAAATATTCATTGCTCTGCGTTGTAGTTAGTTAATGGGTTTTTCTTTAAGTGTGAGTTTTAAATTGAAGTTTAATTTTAGAGTTTTTATATTGTAGCTATGGTCAAAACATTGTACACATTCACATCGTGCGGATAATCGCGCGAGCCTTAAATGATTGCGAAATAAAGAGTAAGCTCTTCAAAGAACAGCTCCGAACTGCTGTTTAATTCGTGTTTCGGGCACTTGGTCTACGAAAGCGGTATCTGCGGCTCTCTTGCGTTTATTTCAACTCATTTTACAGGACACAATCAACTTACATATATAATTCGAATTGCGCCGTTCATCTTTCATTTAATTATTATTTACAGCGATCGCCACTTCAAGAAACACTTAATCGCAGGTTTGTGGGTTCGTGCCCCACATTGGGCGCCAAATGTTGAAGTCGAATTTAACTAGCAGATCAACTTTAATTTATTTTATTTTTTTTTTTTGGTAATGAAATGTAAACTGTAAGTTTAGAACATATTGATGCTTTATCATTTCATAGTAATTTTCTGTCTATTGTGGTTCCCTCCTTAAAGACTGCTACTTCCATGACTTGAAATTTAAAATTGTTCATGCCAAATAAATAATGAATGACAGATGACACAACATTTGAATTCTGTATTTATACTTAATCTCCTTTACAAATTATACAAAAAACAAACTGACATATTTTCAAATAAGTAAACAAACGCTAGTCTTGTTGAACCATACACATAGTTACGGGTATGTAGACAATAAATTAGAATGAAATTCTTTTTCAGACACACTTAATACACTTCTTAATTGTGACATGCCAAAATCATAAGACATATTTAAGCTTTAGAAGTATTTATAAATAATAATTTCATTTCAAAAAGCAGCTAAACTGCTGTCAGTCACTTGTGCACTGAATTAATTTGTTCCATGCTGCTTTTGCGAAAACTTCAACTAATAAAATAGCAGCAAACATGCATTTTAATTTGTCATGAATACCAAAGCAGCACTATACATTTTAACGAAGGTACGACGCTGCACTGGCTCTTTTCTACTTCAAAAAGGAATGAAGCATTCTAAAATACAACTTTCTTTACACAATACAAACATATTTACACACATCGTAGATACATACACGAGGGCAATTTGTTAAGTCAGTGACTTTAAAAGCAACACTGCTGCTGTCAACTACCAACTGCTAATACACTATGGTCAAATTTTGAGCAATCTGCAGCATTAAGTATGTGTTTGACAGCCATTAAAACCAGTTATGAATGGCAGACAGATGGACAGAAATCAGAAGATCCGATCCGACCAAAAGAAACCAATGTTTTATCTACTGCTTGATTACATTTGTGGTAAATTTTAGCATCTTGCTGCTTTCAGTCCGTCTGTCTGCCTTTTATGTCTGCTTTTAATGGCTGTCAAACACAGATTTAATAAAGCAGATTAGTTCCTCAAGGACTACCTTCAAATCAATATAAATTGAAACTCAAAAAGTCACTAACTTCACAAATTGCCCTCGTATTTACACACTTGTTAGTTACATAATCCTGTATACACACGTTCATTGCAAGTAGCTCATGCATGTATGACATGCAAGAGCAACAGTCAATGCTTAAAATGCGCTTCTACTGAATATAAACTGTGCAACGTGCAGATACTTAAATTTTATGCTTACTTCCTTCCTCGTTAGCGAAATTCTTAACATGCAGGAAATTATATTTTGCAACTCCTTCTATAGATACTTGTCTCCTTTTTCTTTTTATTTTTGAACCTCTTTTCTAGTAAATATAGAAAACACTTAATATAAAATTCATTTGCAAGTTGACGAAATAAGGGTTTACACAATGTTACTAGCTCAGACTGAGCGAGCTACTTAGCAGCCAAAACATGCAAAAACATGTTCAACATAAGAGATTCAGGGTTGATTTTAAAGCATAGATTGTCAGAAATTTTAAAGCATCCGGCTGAGTATGATGTTGTTTATAGTTGAGCAGCAGCAGCAGCTTTATGCAAATGCGTTAATGACAACTGCTGAGCTATGCTGATAGTGAAGTTTATGGCAAGAGATACATTATATAAACGTTACACCTTCTAAATAGCAACAGCAACAAGAATTCATTAAGCAAAAGCACGTTAAACATCCCAAAAAAAAAAAAAAAAACAAGCCACAACCACTCAACTACGGCATAGAATGAACGATGTTTAATCCTGTCGCATCCTGTGTATGTAAATGTAACTCTTTGTCCGTCTGTCCGTCTATCAGTCTGTCCTTGCACTGCTTGTCTGTCTGGTTTGCCAACTTCATGTTTAAAATATCAAAGGGAATATTAAGTGAATTTTTACACCCATCATATATGCAGTAGAAGCAAATAAACCCGGCGGAGTCAGGTGCAAGTGCCGCTGCATATTGAAGTATGACTTAATAGCCAGAAAGTCATATACACATTAGCGTTTGAGCCTTCACGTGATGGTGTAGCTGAATTCTAAGTGAATGAGTGAATGTGTGAAAAGGGGGGGGGGGGTCGAAAGTGTGGCTGTCTCTGTCACTAAAAGCGCTATACATATCCTTTTTCCTTTGATTTGGTGGGGTGTACGCTCTTGTTCTGGGATGCTGCGCCAGAGGCGTTACTGTTTTTATGTGTGGCATGTCACTGCGTTTGCCTGTCGAAAATTGAAACTAATTGTTTTAAAATTTATACACTTGGCATGATTTAACATAAACGGATTGTGGCAGAGATACTCGTATGTGAGTTAATGTTTTGAGGGTTGAAATGTTGACAGTGAAAGGTGGAGAAGGTGTTTTTAGAATTAAAGTGACACTGGTTCATTTTACTTTGGCAAAACGCATTCTATTTCGCTCGCACACATTGCTTAGCAGAAGCTTTTCTGCTAAAAGTTTGGTTAGAAACAGATAGAAATTGTAGATAGAATTTCAGAGCCAAGCGGCCACCCATTAGCTTTGTAATTTGTGTAGATTGCATTTTGAGAAATATTACCAAATCAAAGATATCGCTTGTTGGCTTGTAGCTTCGGCTACATTTCACAAACGGCGAGGCAGCTAATGGAAGAAAGAGACAGACGAGATAAGCACTGTTGAATAGTAAGTGATTTAAAAGACTCTGTTTAGACGCTTCAAGCTGTAGCTAAAGTATCTAGAACAATAAAAAAAAGTTGTGCGAACAAAGCCAAGTCTGCTAGCTAATACAGCCAAATAACTGTTGCAGCTAAGTTTAAAGCAGCGCTTATTATTTCCATTTAGAATAATATCTCCTGAAGCTATAAATATAATAACTAGTTTGATATAACAAAAGATTCCATTCTATTGTTTTACAAATTAGGCGTTGTTGTTGTTGCTGAGCAATATTCTAGCTAATGCCAGTTTCCACTGTTAATATTTGTACTAGATACACCTACATATATGCACTGCTTATAGCTAGTATTATACTATTCACGGAATTTTTTCTTTTGTTTTACATTGCCCGGTAAATGTTGCTACATTAGCCTGACAACGAACTAAGCTTGCTTGCAGCGCATATAATCCTGCTGCTATACTTCGAACTCAGTTTCTGGTTATGCTTTTTAAAGTTTTCTGTATAGTCTTTGATACAAATCGCTCATAAATTCTACGATATATAAAAATAAACAGAAGCGTACAATATGCGCAGGATAGCAGCATGTTTATGTTTTTAGCGTCACTGTTGGCGCTTGCCGCACAAAATGCCTTCCTGCTGCACACATCCACATTGCCTTTATAACTTTAGCATCCTTTTTTCATGCTATGTATATATGTATATGTTTTATATGCTTATATTTCTTCTGTTCTCCTCTCTTCACTATGTACTGCCAGTATTTCGCATGCAGCATTTGCTGCATGTTGTATGGCAAATTATGTATTGCATACTTTTATGCGTTGCACTTCGTTGCGCAGCTGTTTAACAGCAAAATCATTCTTTTTTCCTAGATATCCTTGCTGTGGTTGTCAGTGTTGCTACTTTTGTTAAGTTGCTTCGTTTACATATTTACTCATATTTTGTTGTTGTTGCTGTTGTTGTTGCTTTTCTTATTTGTACTTATAGAAATTGTCGTTTATTAACACTTTTGTCAGCTTGTTTTCTATGTTATTTGTATTAGTTATCCTTTGTGCAAATATGCTTTGTGTTGCTTATATTGTATATATGTTTTTAAATTTTATTCGCTTCACTTGTCGCATATTTTACTATTTATGTTTGCTATTGGAGTATGTAATTTTCAATAAGCATATGTGTAGTTAATAGTTTCCCATTGAGTAAGTAAATTGCTTTGTGTTTTCATGTGGTGTGAGAAAAAGTTGCAGCAAATAGTTTAAATTTTAATAAGTTTGCTAAACCAAATAAGGCATTCATAAAATATACATCAATTTAGAAATGCATCCTGTGGCTAGCACAGTAATTTAAAATTAATAAGACAATAAATTAATAAACAAAAGCATCAAGAATTGTCACTAACATACCGAAAAAAAAAATAAACACGCGCGCTTCATATCAAATACGTACGTACACACAGCCTACGTTTGTTTCCTCTCTCTCGCTATCGCTCTCTCTCTCTCTCTATCTCTCTCTCTCTCTCTATTTCGCTTTCTTACTCCCTCGCGCACAACGAACGGAAACGATATTTAATTTTTGCTCAAACACTTGCAACGAACGGAGGCGCATAACGAAAGAAAAATACGAAATATGCACAGAGCTTAGCATTTAGTGAGCAAGAAATTTATTTGTATTGGCGCGTGCACAATTTTTTTTTTTAATTTTATGAAAAAGCACAATCTTTAAATTGTTTTTAGACTAATACTTATTGTGTCCATCTTAAAACTTTCCAGTTTGCAAAATTGCTGCATAGCTTATTGACTTATGATAACGAATTTAAAATGATCGGTTCACCTTAGTGATCTATGAAAAACAAAGCTAATTAGATGATATTCTATGCGAAAGTTTTTGAGTACTCTGACTTTTAATTACACTTGTTTACAGCAAAGAAACTATTTCTGCGACTTTAAAGTAATATGGATGCATTAAACACGAAAAACATACTGATTCACCTAGATAGCGGTATATTTGTACCATTCACACATAGTGTGAAATGGTATCATCAATTTGTCTGAAAGTTGGTAACGCATTAAATGAGGCATCGTATACCCCATAAAGTACATACATTCTTGATCAGCTCGACGAGACGAATCGCTCTAGCCATGTCTGTTTGTCCGTCTGTCAGTATGTTGTTGCGATTTTTTGGGGACCAATTTTTATGCAATCCAGTTGAAATTTTGCACATACACTTCTTTTTATTGCAGTTTAATATAGTATCAAGATTGACCCGCCACGCCCACTTTTTGGGGTACCCCCCATACAAACCCACTTTTGACTTTTTGTATGAAAAACTTTTTTATTGTAGTCAATATAAACTAAATAATTGATATGGTAAGTTTTAGTGGACGGATGCTTGACATATACATAAATGGGTTAATTATTGACCCGTCCACTGTTTGGGGCAGACCCCATACAAACCTACTGCCCACTTTTGGCTTTTTGTATGAAAATTTCTTTATTAAAGTCAATATTAGGTTGAAATACAATGTGGTGCCTTTTTATGGTCAGCCTCTTAACATACATAGACTAACGGGCGTGGCTTGCCCACTTTTTGAGGTAGCCCCCATACAAACGCAATGCCCACTTTTGTGTTATTGTAAGAAAAACGTATTTATTAAAGTGAATATTAGGATGAAATGCGATATGGTGACTTTTTATAGACACTTTTTGGGGTAGCCCCATATAAAACCACAGCTCACTTTTATGCATTTGTATGGATGAGTTACAGCTGATGATAGTTTAACTTACATGTAATTTTTAACAAATTTCATACATTTTACTAATTTGCGGTGCTTTTCTTTCAACAACAACTAATTCCAATACTTTGCATTTGTAGTCATTATCTTTGTAGACTTAGTAAGTGTTGCCATCGCAAAGTACTCAGAATTTTTCTATTCAGACAAAGAAATTCACCACATCTGTATGCGTCAGCGGTGTACAAAATGTGCTTAAGTAGCAGCATAACATTTTATGGTCCTTCGAGCCGGATAAGCGTATAGAGCGATTTTGATTGTGTGAAGTTAAATAAAGCGAGCAAAAATTCTTTCCATATTTGTATATATATAAAATGTGCTTAACTACAATTTGAATTCTTAATGCGCTTGGTTGGTATCATCCGGCTCGAAGTACCAAAATATTCCGCTATATGTACAGTTTATAAAATGCAATTGCATTATTATTTTTATGTGATCGTCTATGACGTCTTTCGTGTTACATAACCTTTTAAATAATTTATGAATTAAACAATTAAATTAATTACTCGTATATTTCGTTATCAAAATTACTAAATATAGTTTTCAATTTAATGATTTTAGAATACATTATTTAACACATCTGGTAACACATATTTGTGTTTACCAGATCGCAAATTATTGTTGACCAGCTAGTAGGCCGCCTACAGCTTTCAGAGTTCTGAGCTGCTAATACACCACTTTTACAATTTGCTTGAGAGGAATTACTGCTGCTCGAAGCACCTCCAGTATACGTTCCACGTTATCTATTTATAGGATACGAATTATTACGGTACGAAGAAACGCTACTTCTTAGCCACATATTCCAATCTATACGCTCATTATGTCGATTGTTATTATTTTGCATTGCTGGAACATTTAATAAATCCGTAAATATATCCATAATTATACGTCCCGAATATGCATCCATTTCATCTTCCAGCACATCGGAGCGATGTCCTACTACTGCATAACGCCCGTCGAAGGCCACAACTGAACCACGTTGACATTCAATTAGTAAAAAATGTTTCAAACTATGTAGAATCACTTGATCGTTCAGCTTATTATAACGCTTGGCAATTAGTTTCGCAATTTCTGCTAAAGTTGCAGGTTGATTCATTTCACGAAGTGCAATAGTTATGAAATTTTCATTCGGCGGATTTAAATTCATTTTGTTTATTATAGACAATTTTGTTGTTGTTCTTATTGTAGCATCAATAATTTGTATTTGGGTAGTATTGAACTTGTACTGCGTTTGCTCAATTTGCGTTTATTTGAATTACAAAAAAAAAAAAAAAATAACGATTCTATAAAAGAATTGAAATTGAACTAATTTGCAATGTTTACTTGAGTTATATTAATTTCTTTTTAATTATACTCTTTCCATTGCAAATACTTAGGGTGTTCACAAGGTCTTGTAACAATGCAAAAGTGCACAAACGGTGTTATGCAATATAAAGTGTTACAACTGTGAACAGTCGGCTGTTTGTGATTTTCGTTTGCATGTTTCAAACTGCTATTACTTTTGCTTCTTTGTAAATTAAAAGTTGTTCAGTCTCAGTGTTAACACATAAAATACCAAATGCGCAAAAGAATACCAAAAATCAGGCTGCCACTTGCTAAATTTTCGTGATTATTTGCAATGCTGCAAAAAAAAAAAAAATAATCGTTTGCTCAATGCTAAGCAAAGTATTGCAAGATTTTTTAGTGAAATAGTTGTTGGTTGGGCAACATTTTTCTTGCACTGTTACAAGACCTTGTGAATACCTTAAGTATGAAAAGCTTTTTAAAGCTTTACAAAACCTCTTTGAAGTGCACAAACCCAACGATTTTAGTCTCTAAATTTACGCCTTTGTAATTACGTTTCCATTTCGCGCTTTAGCACTCATCAACTCCCTTTAAATAATAACAAATTCTACAGCAATAAACGTTGTCAGTCTACCTGAAAACAGTCCAACTAGAAGATTTTTAATATTATACAAACGAACTCGTAATTTGTTAATGACATTTTAAACGTTTTTAAATTGCAGATACGCCTCCATTGAACGAACAGTCGAACAATTATTGAAGCCGCTGCCATCAAATTACGAATATGTACGCACAAAATTAACAAACAAACTGGAAAATATGTAAATTTGTATTTATTTTCATATAAATTATTTAAAAATCGTGCAGCATGATAAATGAAAGAAGACAAAGGACGACGATGATGACGACAGACCGGCTGCCATATGTGTCTATATACTTGTATGTTGGAAATATTGGCGTAAAAATTAACCAAAAATGACAGTGGTACAATGTTATTAGCAGGTTTAGCAGAAAAAGGACATGCTGATAGTTTTATAGTTGCATATGTATATGTTAGGACTAACAAAAGTCCGCTCAGTTGCAGGTACTTTATTTGTGTTTAAGAAAATTCCAAAATTGTTTTACGACATTGAATTGTTATACTTTAGGAAACTCAATCTTCGTCGGTAGAAATGCCATCTCCAACACTGCAAGAAATTCGTCATGCGATGCTTTGGCAATGCTTGACTGCGGTGTCAAATCAAGCCAGTACAAATTTTCAATGCATGCCAAACTGCACATGAAATACATGCACTATTTCTTTAAACTGTTCCAAGTGAAGATTCCAGACTGAACATTTTTTCGGTGGAGCACATGGTTCGAAAAAACATCTTCGACTGACAAGATAAATTTTCTCTGGTAATAATCCACGACTGACGCAAGAAATGCTTTTGAGAAACTGAGAATAAATACCTTGGCTTTGTCGCCTACAATGGAAAATGATATGTTGCACATAAAAAACAGCAAAAATGGTGATGATCTCTGTTTACTTCACCGAATCAAAACTTGTTGCTGCTATTCGCCTGCATACTTTTTGGACTGTAACAGTAAAATGGTATACTGAAGACCGCTTTCCAACAGTTTTCGAAAATTTGTATAAAAGAGGAACTGCATCATCACCTCACACTACTGAAGTAACACGTAATTCTATTGTGGTCTCGGGTGTTGAGAAATTCCACAACTAGCGCTTTGTGATTTCTACTAATTTCCAAAATATAAAAATTTAAGGAGAAAATTCTGCAGTAGCAATGTGGAGATAATGCAGTTAATGTAGAAATTGGGAAACTTTAAAAAAAACTTGTTTTTCAGAATTGTCTACTTATTAAAATCAATGGTGATGGTGAAAATGATGGTGATGTAGAGATGATAAAATATAATCTATATAAATAAAAATTAAATGCAGTTCGTTGGTAATCGCATTACTTAAGAAAGGCTTGACCGATTTGCCAAATTTTTTGCTTTTCAAATCTTCGCAATTGATCGATTCAGAGATTTTCAGATTCAGGTTCTCAGAAAAAGAAATTGGACAAGTTACCTGATAAATTAGAAAAACTGAAAGTGCTTTTTGTACAATATAAGCTCAAGACCATAACTCACGATTCGTCATATATCATCAGTAACAACTTGAGACAGATTAATGAGATTTGGTTCATAGTTAAGGCAGAAAAGATCCACTTGAAAAGTGAGCGGTGCCAAGTCTTTTATGTAAGAAAATATACAAATTCTCAGGAATCTCAGGAACTATTTGAAGCTGATGGATAAAATTTGGGACATATGCAAAGCGCTATGTTAAAATTTATAAGCACTAGAAAAATGTGCGGTGCCATCCCATAAACAAGAGAAAAACTAAAGGCGCATAACAGCGCAAACCGGGCACAATAGGTACAGACTCTTTGTTTGTTTGTCATTTTGTTAAAGTGGGGGCTTGCAACGTTACGGGAGACAACTAGTGAGTGTTTGTTTTTTTTTTCTAAGCAACTCTGCGCACTTTTATTAGAGCGCTCGCATATGCTAATATCCTGCTGATGTTTGTTCTTTTCGATACCGAAAACATTTTGTTAAAGCTTACGTAACTAATTCGTTTAAATTGAGCAGACTGTGACATGTTACTGACCAAATGTGAAACAGCACGGAAAAGGGCAATGCGTGTTGTGGTCTTTCTCTCTCTCTCTCTATATATATATAAATATATACTCGTATATATATATATACTCGTATATATACTCATACTTAATTAGTTCTTACAGTCTGCTGCTGATATTTTAGCTAATTTTCATTGGAAAAACTTGTTTAACAGATTTATTTAGAAATTTTTCGATGCTTCGTTGAACCAATGTTATTATAATGCATATAAAGAGTAAAGTACTTGTTGTCCTTGTCATTTTACATAACATATTATGCTTGTCATTGTTGTCTGTTGCATAGATACATTCCATGCGTGCTTTGATTGTTTCTGGCTTATAATTATATTTACAATAAACATATGCATAAAATATACATAGGTACGATTATATCCGTTCATTATATTTATAGCACTTGGCCTGCCGTTGTCCTTGTCCTTCTGTTCATTTAATTTTGAGTGACATTTGTTATTTTTCCCAGAGTCCTGCGTGCTTTGCTGTTTGAGCATTTTCAAAGTCGTTTATTTATTATTTTTGCTTTTTTTTCTCGTTTAGAAATTTCAATAGGCTGCCATTTACATGCGCCGCGATGATTATTGGCATTTTGATTGTTTTGCCAATAGAACATTATTGTATTATGTTGCAGGAGTATATTGTGTATGCTGTATTGTATTGTAAGCACTTGAAATCGCATTAAAGGACGCGACACTTGAGTTGTTATTTAATTCAATTCCGTGTAAAGTGTGGATGTGTGTGAAGGACTGTTTGGTATCTGCATTTATGGTTCTATTAAAGCATTTAGATTAATTTAAATCCTTGCCACTGATGCGGATTAAATGCTTTATTTGCGCGCTGGTATGCAATGAATTTTCATATAAATTTGAAAAGTGGAAGAGGAATGCTTTGCTCCAAAGTTAATGGTTTTATTTAGACAAAAAATTGGGCATAGTTTTCAAAATATGCAGAACAAGCCTCGTGCAAGCCAATAGTACATAAATACAAACAAATAGGCACAGGGCCACAAAGCCGGACATCTCTTTATTCAAAGTGTGTTTTTCTTTTTTCAAATGACTGATATTTGGCGCGCATTTCATTGGTTTGTGCATGATTTGAAAGTCTACAAACCGTTGCTTGTTAACGAAATGATCGAATTTCGTAAAAAGTGAGATACTAGTACTAATAAATATCTTCATACATAAAAATGGAGTTCAAATAATTCGACAACTAAACGATCAATCTGGCGAAATTTTTAACAATGACTTTTTTTGCTGATAAGACTTCTGATAGCGAACTATCTCTCGACCTAGAGTTGTACAGTACCCAAGTTATACGGTTTTGTTTTAACACTATTTTGAAATTGAGACTAAATTCAACTAATACTGTTAACTCGGTTTTATATTAAATTGATTCGGGCTTCCATGAGAACTCTCCATCGAACTCTATATTTAGTAATTCTCTATTTTTATTTCCATGAAAGATTAATTCGAGATATTCTTGTAGTATGGACCAATGACAGTTTATTTTTGATGATGCCTGGTGCAAAGCTGCGCCTCTTTGATGGTTTTGAATGGAATACTTAGTGTGATTGAGATAATTTTATTAGGTATGAAATAATGAGAAATATTAGTCAAATTAATAAATTGAATGTGTTACGCGCTTTTTTTATGTTAAACTTAATTTTTCTGTCAATCACTTAATTCTCATTTCTCATTCAAACTTATTCAAAATTATCTTTTACTTTTTAGTTCACATTACTATTAAAGCTCGTTTTTATAGTTTTTTTTTGAAACTATAATTTTTATAACTTTAAAGTATTGCGTCTTAAGTAGGTAAAAAAATCAGTTTATGCCCTTGGAAAATCACAAAGACTCTCTCTCACAAAGCTCTCCTCTCTCTATCAGCTCTATCTATCAGCTCTCTCAATTTGCTATAGTTGCCAACTCTTTTTATTTCTTTCGGTTCCAGTTGAAATTTTCGAAATACACTTCTCTTTATTGCAAATTTATAGAGTATCAAGATTGACCCGCCACGTCCACTTTTTGCGGTATCCCCTATACAAAACCACCGCCCATTTTTGACTTTTTGTATGAAAAACTTTTTTATTGTAGTCAATATCAACTTAATAATTGATATGGTAGCTAGTGGACGGACGCGTCCCATATACATTAATGGATGGGACCCGTCCACTCTTTCGGGTAGCCCCCATACAAACCTAATGCCCACTTTTGTGTTTTTGTATGAAAAACTTCTTTATTAAAGTCAATTTTAGGTTGAAATGCGATATCGTGCACTTGACATACATAGACTAATTGGCGTGGCCCGCCCACTTTTTGGGGTAGCCGCCTTATGCCCACTTTTATGTTCTACAATATGATTTAAAATTTCGTGAATGGTATTAGAGCTTCGTTTCAACTGAAGTTTACGTTTTTTTTTGTTCTGACTAAGTTGGGCGCCTAAAATTCGTCAAAGGTATTGGAGACCTAGCTAGAATTGATGAATCAAGCAGGAAATGCCACCAGTGACTAAAAGTTTTTCAAAAGCATGCATCGGATACGTTTGCAACAGTATAAAGCTCTCTAAATATACACTACTGCTTGGCTTGTTTTTGACCGACACACAAATTTGCCAATCACAGCCGTCTGTGCAAAATATTTTTTATTACTTACAGTGTGTCTGTTTTCTTAAAATAGTCACGATATTATTGAACTAACTAATCTTTCCATGAATAAAAAACAATAGTATTAAAATAGTATTAAAATAAAAGGCGCCAAGTACTGCGTAGTGCTGTTATTGGCTGATGCAAGTGATTGTTAGCAACTTTTGCGAACACATGGGAATGCCAATATTTTATCGATGCAAAAACCGATATGTTTAAAGAGAGAACACGACAAATTTTCGCCGTAAAGCACCATAATTCAAATTTTCTTTGTGTTTACACTAAACAACACAAAAACAAGCGCACAAAAAATTAACAATGTAAACATATTTTTAGCAACTTATTTTTGAGAATTTAGATGCCAATATTGCGGAAGCAAGTACGCACACTGAAATGTATTTGATTTGTCTTAGAAGTACACGAAAAGGGGTTTTTTAATAGATTAAAGCTTTTTGAAATTTTTTACTAAGCACGAGTAACTTTTAATTTAAAACTTTATCGTAATATAATAGCTTAAAACTCAAATTATTTTTCCATTTAGCTACAAAAATTTTATTCTATATCTCAAATACCAGCAACAAGCATTGAGCAAATTCAATTATTTGTGCAAATATTATGCAAATATGTACATCGGCAGCAAAACAAAACAAAAAAAAAAAAAAAACAAAAAAACGAGGAAAAGTTTTTCGCATGAAGTCTATAAACGCAAAACGTGACTTTGGTTTCAGTTTCGTTAATGGTTTCATTGGGAACTGAGCTGCTGTGAGAAGTTATTTTTTTTTTTTCACTTTAACGCTGAAGCAGTTGAGGCAGCAAAAACAATAAGCAAATCAAAACAATTGAAAAGTGTGTGGCACAAAGTAAAGCAAAGAAAGCAACTTAAATGCAACCGTGGTAGAGATTTTTCAAGCGCTGTGTATAAGCGACGCCTAAATGTATGCTAAGCAAAAACTGTATGCCATCAATTTTTTCTTTATTTTAAAACGCCTTAGACTGGTTTTATTTTTTGTATTACACTATTTGATAGCAGCAAAGTGTATAAAAGCTAAAAGAAACGTTAAACAAAATGTATAGCAAGTGAATTACTCGACAGACAAACGTGCGGAAACGGAAATGGCAAGCGGCAGCAACGCACATGTCTGCCACTGCGTTTTTGTATTGCCCCATTTTGGGCGTCAAACCTGCTGTTTTCTTTCATATGCAAATTGTTTGTGTATGAATTGAAATGGCGCTTATAGAAAAAAAAATAAAATAAAATAGCATTTGAATAGTATTTGTTATAGAGCTACCAGCATATAAGTTCAATCACCGACAGTCAGTCAATCGAACCTTCATTCAATGCAGTCAATAGCACACGTACGTTTTTGGGATTTTAGCCAAACAATTGTCGGCAGTCAATCACAAAGCCAGCCAGGCAGCCAGGCTGCCAGTATGGCAGGCAGGCAGTCAGTGTGTCAGGTATGCACATACAGATATACCAACTAAATTGCTTGGGCTGTCTTTCAGTCTGCCACAGCTTACAGCTTACAGCTCACAGCTCAACTGTCAAATGTGTTTGTAAACGTTTATTTTTCAAAATGTTCAGTTTTGATGTCTGTGCACTGTATGATATAGCGTCTGAATCGTTTGTTTGACATATTGTCTTTATAAAAAAGCAAAAACGAAAAACAACAATGTCGACAGTAGTTCGATTTAATTACAAGTGGTTTTGACTTAATATGTGATTGCATACTCAAACTCCAATAAAATTCAATATGGCAAAAGAACTTACAAAATTGCTAGAAATGTCAAGCATAAAAATTATTATAAAAGCTCTTTTGCATATGTGCCGCTGACATGTTTAGCAAAACCTCCAGCTCCACTTCTAACACATAAATAAATTCCAAGCCATTTCGAAACCACCACCATACGTAGTAGTCTTTGTATCTTGGTTAGCAATTACACACATTTCGATTTCAATTTCAATAACGAATGCGATTTAAATATGTAGAAAATGTCTTTTATCGCTCAACACCAAATCAACGAAATTAGTTCAATTCTGAATTGTGAATAAATGTTTGCTCCATATGCTGAGGGTGAAAATACTGCAAGGACACGCTTCGATTCAATATGAAAATTTCCTGGAATTATTGAATTATCGTCTGCTTGAGTTGATTGGCAAGGATGATTCAGTCGCTCTAATGTGCTTTTGTATCTACACGTATGTATGTATGTATGTATGTATGTATGTATGTATGTATGTATGTATGTATGTCTATATTTGTTGGGTTTGGCAGGCATTCTACAAACCACAAACGAAAAGGAATCATAAAGCTTAAGTTGCGGCATGTAAGGATCTTCAATATCGACTGCTATCGAGCTGGTATATCGCAGCATGTTATACTAAGTCTATGTCTACTTATGCCAATAATAAGCATAAGCGTTGTCTGTAAATGGCTCCGAATATTATGCATGATGGATTGCATTGCGTATTAATGATTGCTTTGTGATTTGCCGAATGTGAATTGATTGGTTTTCGGTTTAAGTAACAATTTCATGGTAAGACTTTGATGCTTTCCTTGGTATTGAAATTGCTAGCAGTGCTAAGTGTTGCACATGTAACGATTTTAAGTGTGAAAATTTAATTAATTTCGGTTTAAACTTGAATTTGAGTGGTTTGTATTGATGAGTAAACGAGGAATTGGCAACAATTTTAATTAAAACGAGAAAATTAAAAAGATGTGCCAACCCTAATATACTTACAATTCAAGTTGTGAACTTATTTAGCGTAGTAAGAGTTTTAGACACTTTAACATTAAATGCTCTTAATACGTTGTAAACTTTGTAAACTAACCTATAATACTATTGTTACACAATCTATTGACTTTAAATTGGTTTTAGGGTTGCCACTCTTTTCCAGCACGAGTAGAGAAGAAGTTGTAATTTAAGAGAATAGTTTGCAATAATATAGCGGTACAAATATCGTTCTGCCTAGAATTGTTGATATTTGCAAAAGTATCGATATTTTAAAGTGGCGATAAAATCGAATATCATATCGACATATCTGCAATATTAATGGAACAAATAAACTAATACAATAACAATGTTAAATTATGTAGTTTCGGGTCAAACAAAATAAAGTTAATGTAACAATTCACAATTCAAAAGACGCTTAAAAGAAGATTATTAGAGAAAATATGAAACTGTTCAACTAAGTAGCAACTGATATCAGTGATTTTTCAGTCGTCGTGATTGAATCACAGTTAGTTAAATATCGCTCAACTCTAATTGTCACTGTGATGCTAAAAGACAACAAATCTCGATACCGAAGATTAAAAATATCGATATTATATCAACAAACACAATTCTGCTTGAGAGTTGTTATTTATAAAAAGTCTTGAGGCATTATTTAGTTATTTTTAATCTTTATATCATTTTTCTAAGAACCCAATTTCTGTGAACAGACATACTTATATGTGTATATTATCATCGTATATAATAAGAATAATTACATCGTAGTGTGGTGAAATAGCAGTAGTATTATCATGCTCACTTTTTCGTATTGTTTTCCCTATTTAATTTGGTGAACTATTTTTTGATTACATTATATTATATTATATTTATGATGGGGACATATGAAACTGCGACCTAAAAAGGTTAGTCAAATTGTTAGTCCTACTGAGCTAGATGACCTGCCCTAAGCCTATATATTGAATTAATCTTAGTACTTTTCTAGGATCCAGACTTCTCAGTTACTCCTTTCTAATAAAGTAATTACCTAGCACTCGCAGTCTGCTTTTAGCTACAGCCTCACATTCAGCAAGACTGTGAAGAGGGGTCTCTTCTTCATGGTCACAGAATCTGCATTCGGGAAAGTTATGTATCCCCAAAACACATAAATCTAGTATGGTGACAATTTTTAGGAAAGGTAGTTCTATCTTTTCAATACTCAGTATGAATATGATAATGCTCAAAAACTACTAAATACTGAGTTTCAAATAGAATGATTTCCAAAATTCGTCCGTCAATTAGAATCTGCCATTTTGTTTTCGGAAAATTTGATATCACAATTGTAATCAGCGACCTCATTTACCAATGACAAATTATAGTTTGAAATTTTTTGCCAGCTTTTTTGGTTATTGGACCACTGTATTTCCTAAAGCAAATATTTTATTCTAAACTATGGTCAATTCAATTTTACTACTAAACAGTTGACGCTTGGGCATATCTGTGACTCCTTTTTCCTCATTTTTTGTGTACATATAATTTCGATGTAATTTCTAAACACAGATTAACTTCACTATACTAAGATGTTTTCTCTGTTTGACTGAGATTCCATTCTAAATGTCGAATGTCATCTAGAGTGATTATATAAAGATTTTGTTTTCCTGTTCAATCGCATTTCAAATTCGATTTTGTTTTTGAGCATCGATTGGATCTGGAAATCTTCCGCTTACAGATTGACTTCAATTAAAATAGTGGTATGCGATGTGCAGATTGACTTCGATTTTACAAATGTTTATAGTTTTTAGTATATCTTCGGTTTGTAAATCTAGTAAGAGTTCTTTTGAAAATTTAAAATGGACTTCAGTTGGGAGATGAACTCAGGCGTATTCAATTCGATTGTCTACTTCAATTCTCATGGGAACTTAATTATATCAGACAGAGTCTATGCCAAATCGGCTAAGTTAAAGTGTGTTGAAACTATTCCGAAAGCATCGAGTGAATATTCTAAAATAATCTATAAAAAAAAAAATCTGTATAGCTAAATATGATGCGGCCCAATTGAAGCCTACAGAACTCTGATATTATAAAAAGAACTTCAAGTTGTTAAAAAGTAGCTCAGTATATAAATATTATATTATATTAAATGCCTCAAAAAATTTAACTTACCTCGAATCAATGCGATTCAAATAGTCCAAACGACTCAAATGCAATTCACGCAAATGGAATAAGTTCAAGAAGGCAACCGCGGGCAGTTGACTGAAACGATTGCCGCTCAGCGATAAATAGGTGAGATTGGAGAGCTTTGCCAGCTGCTGTGTGGGCACCATCTGCAAAGAAATAGTAATAGGATAGAGCATGAATGACCAAAATTAAATAAAATGCAAACAACTTTCAACATTTAAGGTCAAATAAATAAATTTTTTATTAGCCACAGCTAAGCAAGTAGCGAGTACACGGTGAGCATTTTAAGCGCTACTTTGGCAAACAAGTTTCTAGCTTTTTTTTTATCGTATATGCAATTGCAGTTGGGGTAGCTTTTGCTTATTTTCCATTTTTATAGCAAACTTAAAGTGTCGACTTCAACATTTCGAAAACTAAAACTAGCGCACAAATAAATAGTTAGCGATAAAAGTTTTTCGTAGCACTTTTGGCAAAGGTGAAACTGAAAAGTGTTTTTTTTTGTTTTTTTTTTGTTTTGTTTTTTATTATTTGGTGAGCTGTGTATAGTTGAAGTAGCTCAAATCCACCCACAATAATAGCTAAGTATGTTAAAAATTTAACAACAAAATGGCGCACCAAAATAGACGAAAAGAGAATGCACAGACAGGTGGACGAACGGACAGACGGACAAATGAGCGAGCGCACAAAAACTGCAGCGGAAACGGAAACGTACGTCATGTACTTCCGTGCGCTACATTTTCCATGTTGCGATCTCTATGGATGTTACGCCCGTGCTTCACATTCTGACCCTGATTTTTTTTTCCTTTTTCATAGTTTTGCTTACCCACTGCATGCATCTGACCAGTTTCTGTAGAGAGCGGTAATAAAATCAATGCTGTTACAAATTTGTAGCTCCAACTTGAAAAGCACCCAGTTTCCGTTACGCCACTCCACGCGCTCCACCCGCTCCACCCGCTTTACCCGTACAACATATGCCAGCGCACATAAATATAAAAGAAAAACAAAATACTGAAAGAAAAAAACGTAGCAAGGGTGTTGCTCGTTTTAACGCGAAGTAATAAAAAAATTGGCGCCCAACGTTCAACCCCCAATTTTTCTCTCAAGTCCCGTGCACTACTGCAAGTAATTTGCGCGCTGGGAAAACTACACGGACAAAATGAAAAGCAGAAAAATAAAAGAAATCGGAAAATCGACAAGCGTCATAAAGAAAAATCGCAGACTGAGTAAAGTACTCGCATAGCGTAGCGTGCAGTAAAAAAAACGTGCAACACGCAGCAAATGCTGCGCTCCTCCACTGAAGTTCTTGAAACGATAACGTAATGAAACGCTGCTCATGACACCATAGCTGGGGTGTTATAATTTTCATTTTCAAGTGTTTGAAGTGCGCAAATGAAAAGCAAGAAAAATTGTGGTCATAAAAATGTAACGAAAGTAAAGCGATACGTTTGAGAAACGCTTTTTTTGGTTCTTTAAAAATCGATTATTTTGCATGAATATTAAATTATTTCGTTCGTGGCCTTCTTGTTTTGAAATCACGCATACAATGTGAAATATTGTAATACGGCCGTATGAACGAAGTGCTTGGTTGGTTGGTTGTTGCAACGGATGTACGCCGGGTATAATTAAATAATTTCTTACGCTTTCACTCTTTTTTTTTTTTTATTATTATTACTGCTAAAAGTATTATGCACGCTCCACAGCGCACAGTTTGTCATGCACTTCACAATACGTTGTGTGGGAGAGTGTGAGGGAGCGACTAATTAAAAAGAATTTTCCGCTTTTCATTATTGAAAGAGTGAGCGCGGAAAAAGTCAGTTAAAAGCAAAATAAAATAGCGAGAAATAAAACTTAAAATTCAGCAAAATCGAAGCTGTAGTACGCTACGTACAAGCGAAAGCAAGCGTATACATTTCTATTGCCCATTCTATTGCACATACGTATATATATGTTGTCTGGATACTGTAACTGTGCTCCCCAATTTTCGCTCTTCAGCGTTCGCACTCTCGAATGAATTATTTTTCAATTCCTCCTTCTGTGTCATATTGTTAAACGTTTGAAAGCGGTGCTGCTTTGTTTTAAAATCCGAGTAGAAACTAAATTTTCTATATAAATTTTGAAAAACCCTCCGATCTATAAATATAACTAGAACGAATCGTTTGATTTTGATGAAATTTTGTTGTTGTACTTATTGCTTATAGACTACAATTGTACCCGATAGGTGGTGCTGTTCTCGAGCTTTTGCGTTTTATAATTCACAAGCAGTTTATGCTTATTATTGATATGATTGGGAGATATGCCTTCTGACAACCACAAAATCATCATCAAACTGAAAGTGATGAACGTACTCTACCACAAAGCATTGAATTTACCTGACATGTGATTCTCTCAACCTCTTTACTTTCCGTGCAAATAGAGGATAGTGAATTAAATTGAGTTCGAAAAGTGCATCATCAATCAATAATTTTCGATAAAAAAATTGGGTGGAATCGTATATAAGTACATATAATGAGTAAATGTGAATGGGTTTTTGCAACACTAACGTTAGTTACCATGCTCAATAATTGCTTGCTCCCTCAATAAACGTGAACGTACGTATGTATGTGTGTGTGTGTCTTAAAACATTGGAATTCGAATCGATAAACCTATGTCCGTGTTTCAATTTATTCTCCCTTTTCTTTGATTCCGTGCTTCGTTTAAATGAACACCTGGTTCTCAGAAACAATACCACTCAGAATATGAATTACATACTGCTATTTCCAAGTAAGTTCAAATAGCGAAATTCTTCTGAAAGCGAAATACAGACAAAACAGAATGCAAATAAATTATTCGGATTCGAAAATCGAAAGTCGTATAACAAATAGAGCTACTACACTAGCTTGAACTCATCTGATACACATTATAATTCTTATACCTTCCCATATTCTCATAAGACACGTTGCTTGAAGTGCTGGGTAGTTACACACATACATAATTGAACGAAAAAAAAAAATTTCTAACCTAAAATTAAAAGTATCGTTTTTTGGAAAAGATTGTAAAATCGTTTGCAAAATTATTGCACATTTTTTGCAATAATTGAGTAATTTTAGGTCCAATGTACAATAGAGAACATATCGAAACGCTAATTGGATATATCAACTACTCATCTGTAGAAAAACTTTTATACATTCAGATTGGTCAAACACGTCAATGGTAAACCTTTAATATGCCGTTCACGTATTACTTAACGTAATTTTTTGGCATTCAGATCCCCCTTTGTAATACTTTCTCTATATGCTTATTTGAATTAAACACATCTTCAATTTGGTATTTTAGAAAGAGGTCTTAAGGTCTGTTGTCGCATACAACAGAAACTGAAACTGAATTCAGTACATTAGCAACTGAAACTGAAACTAAAACTGAATTTTCGAATTCTGTCGTCCGCAGCAACAGAAATTGAATTCAGTACATCAGCAACTGAAACTGAAAGAAGAACTTTTGACTTCTTTCTGTTACTGAATGACTGAAAATCAGCTGTTTTGCTATTCACTATTTGCACCACTCACATTAGCAACACAGGTTTTTCCCCACTGAAACTGCAACTGAATAAATGTAAAAAGAAAATCAGTTTCAGTTTCTGTTGTATGCGACAATAGGCCTTTAGAAATAAACTGTTATCGGTATAATAAAGTAGAGTACAACAATTTTATAATATTTTCATTAAAAGTACTCACACTCAAACCTGGCATGAATGCTTTATATCGAATATACTAGTAAAAAATATCGATACATAACAAAATGTTGCTATGCGTACAAATATCGATGCCTTTAGGTATGAGTAAATCTCAATTTGTTTGTTAAGTTTTGTGGATTGAAATTGACCTTAGTTAGTATTAAGATGTTCTTTAAATAGTTCAGTCTGTTTTCAAAATTTAAGTAGCGTTTGGTTTTAAAATAGCTATTGTAAATTTAAATTTGATATTATAAATAGTATGTCAAAGCAGCGTCCAACATGATAAGCAGATATATTTACTCTACTCAACACTTTTTAGCAAGGTAGATGTTATTATTAGCGAACCGTTTTGATCAGTTCATTAGAAGAGTCGGCGAGACGGACATTTGTTAAAATGCGCTACAAACTTTGCAACAAAATTAATATACTAAGTATGCAGAGTATGCGTATAATAAGCAAGAGTAAAAGCTATATGCTGTAAATTGAAAATATTTGCTTGGATTTCACATTTTTTATGCTATTAATGAAGTTGTATTGCTTTTACCCCAACGGCGTCGTTGCTATTTACTTTCAAAGTAATCAAGTAAAATTCATGCGAAAAATATGGGTTAAATAGTAAGTAGCATTGGAAGTAGCATTGGAAGTAGTTAAAGTATGCGTTTCGATTTATTATTATTGCAAAAAATTTAGAGCAGCAGTATTCAAAGGATTTGCAGTAGTAGAGTGCACATCTCTAGCTACTGTAAAGTAGCAAAAATTCAATTGCATACTTCAAGGGCGTTATTTAAATGCCTATCTCGGCTTTATGTCTTTATATTGGCTACACTGCGCTATGTCAACAACTAGTTTCATGCCAAACGAAACATAAATGCACATAGAAATAGCATAGCTATAACATAATATATTGCATATACATATTTCAAGTGAAATATGCGCATAGAAGGCGTGCAACAATGGCATTTACATGACTACCGCAAATCTGACCAGACTTAGAACTATTTGACTGATGGCCCCACTACCTATCTGTCGGTCGGTCTATTTTAGCTTGTGAATGGTGCTAGCTGCAGCTTGTTGCTTGATGCTGCCAGACATATCAAATAGCAGAGTTGTTTCCTTGTAAGCACGCTGAATGCCATACATACAGTATGGGAGTTATGCACCTGTATTGGATTTGTTGTAGCTGAAGTTGGCTTTAGTTCCATCTAAGAAAATCTCTGCTCTGCTCTGCTCTGTTTTGTTTTGTTTTGTGTTGTATTTATCTTTGGTACTTCGGTATTTACATGCAGCGACCAAGAATTTCTCAGAGTTCCTTAGGGTAGTACACAAATACATGCATAGATATGTATTAAAATAGTTATACAGGTAAGTTATATATATTAAATTCCAATAAGAAAATATGTGCTGCGTGTGGAATTTTACTATTTAATTTATATATTACTTTTAAAAAAAATCTAAAATTGAAAACTTTTGTGCGAAACTACTGGTTATACATATAAATGCCTCATTTCAATCTCGCTCTACAGCGATACTTAATAAACTTTGAAACATCAAAATTTAAAATTGCCAATTAGAAGTTTCAACGTCCCCATTCCTTAGCTGTCTAAAATAGTTTCTACAAAAATTTAAGCGAATTATGCAACTAAAATTCTACTGTGCAAACTGCTGACAAACATGACGTCTACGCAATGTTGTCTATGAGATCAATACCCTCTAACCATAGGATTAAATGGTATATTGTGTATGTGGAAATGTATGTAAATATAATTTATATATATTTTTGATCAGCAGCAGATGACGTATCGATATAGGTATGTCTGTCTGTCTGTGTATCCGTTCATCCGTCTGTTAGAATGAATAGATCTCGAAGCCTATAAGAGATTTCAAGTTTGTACAGTTTAATTCCCTCTCTCTTCAGATAACTAGTTACAAATGATTATGCCTATCCCAATTTAAGGTGTAGAACTCCTAAATCTGGCACACATTCTTAAGTTTTGTATTCAAATTTTTGTGGTTTTGCTGTTATTTAAGCTCGAAACGCCAAATTTTATGTATTTTACGCAAATCTTAATAAAAAAAAATATCTCATAGTTTCGTATCGGTCCACTATAAGTTGCAGTTTTCATACAAACTATGAAATATATTTTGCTTTTGTTTTACTTGAAACAAGAAATATGTCAAATTTGGCGTATTTTACATCGATCCTTACAAAAAATTCCATACATGCACAGATCGGTTCACTTTAAGGGGTAGCCCGATGTACAGCTGATTCCTATTTTTAAATTTTTGTATGAAAAATTGTTTTTTAATTTTTAATTAAACTAATTTTTATCAAAACAAATAAAATATGCCGCACATGTTCACATCAGCGCACTAAAGAATATAATGTATGCTTCATATAAGTATCCTTTAACATGGTACAGTGTATCTAGAAGTCGGGCACACTCGACTGCAGCGTTCTTACTCACTTCCTTTTTTAGATATGATGAAATAATTTAGCATAAACAAGCAACTAGCTAAAAATGCAAGACAGCAACAGTTGAAAAATTATGCTAGTTGTTGTAGATACTTTATACATATCTACAAATATGTATCTATACGAATATCCTGCATATATGGTTAGACTATGGCACACATTGACATTCAGCCAGACATCATTCAACGTTAATGCCAACAGCAAGCAACAAGGATAACAAGACTAACAACAACAACAACAACAAGTAGTTGCAACAATGCGTTATATATATTCTTGTTAGTTGTGTCTCGTTGCATACATCCGGCGTGCAACACTTACCAAAGCGGATTTAAGCCAACACGCACATCCATGCAGATATGTATATAACTATATATACGTAGGTGCGAGTATTGCAGTTGTTGCTTTTGGCCTTCTACGAGTACACACGTCCAGTGCTACACAAAATTAATAACCATAACTTGTACTATACGTCTGTCTTGAAGTCCTTGCCTCAGTCGTTGTTCTTCATGTTGCTCCATGCTCTTTAGCATATACCTAGATATGCTGAAAGGTAAGTGTATTTATGTATGCGTAAAAAGTGCTTCCTGCCTGTCTTATTTATGCATGCAAACATGTTCTTTACTGCTTACATTCCTGCCTCATAGAAGTCTGTCTTCCAATTTAGTTAAATTTTACTACCAGCGTATAAGCTGGCAATATTTGAGTATGCTTCGTCTACTTGTTTTAGTATAACTTCTTCTTCTACTACTAAATGCTAAAATGTTTTGTGTTTAACATTGTTCCTGTTGTATTTAGTTGGTTACATAGCTTGTTAGTTAACAACTTAAATGCACTTGAATAATTGAGGCAACCTTAAAGCTGCTTATATTATTCAAAATATGTGAAGTGGGAAAATGAGTTTCTAAGTAGGTAAGAGTTTAAAATAGTTCTATAAGTTAAAAATAAATAGTTGGCAAGTATTTGTAAATTATTAAAGTTTTTAAGCGAAATTTGTAGAGTAACTTTGCGAAACATTTAGAGCATACTTTAAGGCTAGCAAGCTTACTTTAAATAGTTTTTATAATAAGTACGTGTATTTTAATGGAACTCAGTGTTGAAAGCATAAAACATAAACTGCCTGTATAGTAGCACAGTTTTGGAACATTCAAAAGAATGGCGTTTCACACTCCAGCTATTTTTTATAGACTACTCCACAGCATTTGAATCGGTAACAAGAGACTCAATAAGACGCTGCAGTCAACTGTCAAAACCAATTGAATCAATGTCAGAAGTATTGAGTAGTACAGTACGATATCCTTACAGAAATCGTGCGGTAAGCAACAGAGAGTTGTCTAGTGGACAACAAGAAGAGTTGCAGTACGCGAACAACATATATCTACTTTCAATACGATACTCTGGCATGCAAAACAAGGTAAATGATATGGCAGAACTGTCCATCAATATCGCAAAAAGGAAGAGTCTTCGCTTTAATGCAATAAACAACACCATTTACTTCAAAGCAATTCACTTTCCGATTGCATAACTCAGCAAAATCACCTATCTGAGCAGTGCAGTTTCGTCAAACGATGGTCTCCGGGACAACGTCAAAGCTAGAATCGTCAAAACAATGTGTACATAAATTGTGAAGATCAACAAGGATTTTAAAAAACAACAAGCTTCGAATATGTAGTTCCAACGTAAAGTCGATTCCTAGAGGCGTGCTACACAGCAGACGTTTTAGTGCAAAAATGCATCTCTTTACAAACAGCTGCTTACGAAAAATGCAGCAGATCCATTTCGAACAGAGGTTTCTACACAGCTTTAAAGAAAAACAGATCGTCTTTAAAATTCTTTAAAGACCAGTAAAAAGCGTTGGATTGTGAATTGTGTTCGACAAGCGGTGAACCGGAACCCCCAAGATAGCAGAAGTCCGCGAAGATCTAAGAAGACTTGGCGCTGAATACAAAACATAGAAATATATGGCTGCGAACAAACCTGGCGAATACTGTAAGTCGTGCTGAAAATCATGCTCATAGCAAATAGTTGAAAGAGATAAATCTAGCAGACAAAGTGCGTAAATCTAGCAGACATAGCCCTACGAAAAAAGGTAATAGCAAAGAACTAACACAGAGATAAGTGCTGCAATAGTTATTATTATATTTGACCCTCGAGCCGGATATAAATATTGGTTATTGATAATCCTTCGAGCCGGATGTAAATACTATTTATTAATATTCTGCTTCTTCGAGCCGGATATTAATACTAGTTATTCAAATTTTGAATCTTCGTGCTGAACATGTACATTAGTTGCTATTATAGTTATATATATTGGTCATTCGAGCCGGATATTAATATCAGCTATTAATGTTTTGGTACTTCGAGACGGATATTATTGTTAGTTATTTACAATTTATTACTGCGAGCTGTATTTTAATATCAGTTATTATTATTTTGGTTCTTCGAGCCGGATAAATTGAGTAAAAGAAACAAAATGATCAAAAAGTATGTGGTACAAATACTTAGTTAATAAACATGTTTCAGAACACACTGGCATTGGAGCTAAATCCTTGCTAATTTAATATACATATTTCACAATAAATTTAACACATTAGGCAACGCTCTGCTTCAACCAGAGGGGCAACGCTTTTTCAGACAAATAAATTATTCCGCATAAATCTCAGTGGCTGCATTATTTATGCACAATTTTACAATTTTGGCAAATATTATTTAACAATAAATAAATATTTTCGCACATTAAAAATGTCATTTTAAATGAATTTTATGCAAAAAACACAAACAAAAATGAGATACATACATAAAATTGTGTGAAATGAATTTCCGAATGCGGAAAATGTTATTTCAAGCAATAATAAAATTGTATAATTTTAATAATGATTTCCATTTTTGAATTATAATTTTTATTTTGATTTTATGCGCACAAATGAGCTGACACTGTGCCTAAATTGAAATATTATTTATGCATCTGGTAGATAAAATTTGCTAATAATTTAATTAAGAAAAATACACATATTGTACATACCGTCAAATTATTATCAGCCAAATCCAAATGCTTGAGTGCAATTAGGCCCTCAAAGGCGCTCAAATCCAAATCGGACATAACATTGCCACGCATGCTCAATGCGAGCAGTTCACGTAATCCTTCGAAGCTATCATTCCGCACATATTCCACAAGATTATCCGACATATCCAGACTCTTGAGCACATTCAGATGCAACAGATTATTCGCTGGAACATCCAGTAAACGATTGTTGCGGAACACCAATATCTCCAGTGCTATCAAATGCTTAAAGCAATTATCCTCCATGCTAACAATATTATTATTGGTCAAATCGAGCTCAATGAGCGCACCAAGATCAGCCAACGCTGTGGGATGCACTATTTCAATGCGATTATAACTCAAATCGAGCATTTGCAGATTGGTGAGACTCTTAAATGCATTCTTATGCAAGGCGCTGACTAAATTCCGACTCATATTCAATGTACGCAACTCTGTTTGCGATTCGAAATTCTTTGAGCCGAGCGTTTCGATAATGTTCTGTGAGAGATCAAGCACTTCCAGTTTCGTATAGAAGAGCAGCGCAAATTTCAAATGTCGTATTTTATTCTGTGTTAGATTAATGTATCTCGTTTCGGGATTCAATTGTATGGGTACATCTTCGAGCGCTGCGTCAACGCAGAGCGCGCGGCTATTTGCATCGCCGCCAAGACATTGGCACTGGGAGGGACAGATGGCGTCTGCGGGTGGTGTGTGTAATAGTAAAAGCGCGGGTAGCATGAAGCCAAAGCAAAAGAGTGCTGGTATTGATGTTGTGCTTGTTGCTGTTGTTCTTCGACGTAGACGACATTTTGTGCGCTGTAAATGTGGCGTTTCCGGTTCCGTTTCTGTTTGCTTATGACACTGTGCACTTACGGCGGGATTGTGTGTTGTTGTGCTGGCGTCCATGTTGCTTTTGATTTGAACTAGTTAAGTTTGTCTTTCTTGTTATTTGTAAAGTTGCGAGTGCAGACACTTTTTTTCAGTTTAGACTTGTAGCATTTTTGTGCGCTGTAAGAGAAGAAAAATTGAGTTTATTACTAAAATGTTAGATATGCAGCTATAAAATTATTGAATAGCGTCAATATAGTGAGTAGTGAGTTTTTGAAATCATTTAGCTTTCTTCATATGGCATCTAGCACATCGATTTATCGATATTCAAGCAAAGCCAATTTGCTTGAGATTCGCGTTTAAAGAGTTGGGCTTGAAACCAACACTGAACAATCGAAAAGTTAAGCCAATACATACTTAGCATACCACAGACTGCAAAGATCTGGAAAACCCACCATATATGGAGCAGAATTAAGAGTAAAACCAACAAACAAAGTACAAGAAAAACAAAGTACAAGAAAAACCAGTAAACACTTAGATACGCCATCATAAATGGAGTGGGATTGGCCACATCGCAGCCTAAGAATGGACCTTGTAAGCCAACCACTAGCTTAGAAGACCAAAGGCAGCCTGGTATCGATCCATTCAATAAAAAACTATACATTCTTTTTAAAATGTGATGAGGTTGGGAAAACCGACAGTTTGCTGAAAGTATAAGGTTTAAATTAACTAGATCGACAAGACTGGTTAGATGGGGTTTTTGAATTTTCACCATAAGTGTATAAATATATATCTATATTGTTGTTCAATATTAAGTTAATTGAAGTAATGAATTGATAAGAAAGTTTTTTTCATGGATATCTAAACATGATTCTACCCCTGGAAGTTGGAGAGTTTACACAACGCAAACTAATAGCTCCGTTCTATGGAAAGCTCTCAACATGAAATTCATCAGAAAACAATGTAAAGACGAAAATGGATCTTGAGATACATATTATGGAACTGTTGAAAAAAAGGAAAATTCATAGAAAATTCGTAGAAAATTAAGTTTAAAAAGTTCTTACACCAATTTTCAACAATCATCTTGTTGTTTGGGTTTCCATTACAACCGAGGAAATAAGAAATAAATAACTATTTACGATTTCCGCAGACCAAAATATTTATTTAAAAAAATGGCATCGAATGCTCTGTTTTGCTATTAGAAAGAAAACACAAACCGACTGCAACGATAGCCTAAAAATATGCTACAGTTTTATTTTTTATGATTTTATTTTGTAGCACACTCTCTGAGTGTGTTCTCTTCCAAGCATTTTACTTAAAAGCTTTTTTTATTTGCAGACACCATAAACAAATATGACAACCCAAAGCGCTTCCGCAACTAAGAGGTTTAGGGACGTCTCACATGTCAAAATATATGAAGCCGTTTAGGCTACAGAGCAAGCCATAGATGTAGCCATAGTACACTAAATATCATGTGTTCATTTTCTAACATATTTCATACATTTTGTAATTACCTATATTAAAAACTAGTTACCAATTTTCAAACTTAGAAACTGTCTATATCAAAATTTTTGTTTAGCAAATAGTAAATTAGAAAAGAAATTTAAATTAGCATGCACAAAAATAAGCATTTGCTTAAAAGTATAATTAAGCCGACTAAAGCAAGTCATAAAAATTCATAGATATAAATATTTTCAACTCACATTTCTGAATTAACTTTTCTGCTACTTTGCAACACTGAATTGCAAATGCATTTTACTACAAAACGCTGCTGTGCGTTGGAAAATTTTAGCGCATTTTTAATGCATTTAGCACAGCATAAAGTTAAGTCTAAAGAGTCAGCAGGGTTGTCAGCACTTTTCAGTAGCTTTAGACTTACCAAACGCCAGCGCACGCAACTAAGCAAAGGCGACTCCACCAAACTAGACACTGCTGAGACTGCATAAATTATGACTTATGCAAAAACTTATGCGCATAAATCTCTGCACTATGCCACAACTTATGATACTTTGCGACAGTGTTGAAAACAGTACTCTATTAATATAATTGTATGCAATGACTAACCAAAAAAAAAAAAAAAATAAAAAAAATAAAATTCATGCTTTTTTCATAAGTTGTACAAAAATTAGCCAGAGTTGCTTGGCAACTTAATAATAGTGTAAGAGTTGCTTGCTACTGCTACGATACTTAAAAATTGAAATCATTTAACATTTTACAACACTCAACAGTCAAGACAGCTTACAACTTCATTAGCATAAGATGCCGAAACCTTGGCCTTTGTACAAAGTTGAGCGTTAAGTTTCGCGCCAGGCGCCTACAAAACTTTTTGGCTTTTGTCTGCTGACAATGGCAGAAAAGTTTCTATCTACTTTTTTTTGGAGGTTATACAACACTGCTGCTGCTGTTGCTGTTGCTGCTGCACTATAAATATATCAACACTAACTTAGACAATGCCTATGAAGCAAAAGTTTTGTAAAATGTTGAAAAAAAAAAAATCTAAACTTTTGTCTGCACTAAATCGATTCCTTGCAAAAGGGTTGTGTTGCTTAAACTGGCAATGATTTTAACAGAATACATTTTTTTTTTTGCATTTATATCAAATATTTGCATAAAATTCGAAGCCTATTATCAGCACTCAAGTTACATGTTTGTTGAAACGCATTCGTCCGTGGAGACGTTAATAATCGCTTGGCACACTTTTAAATGTTTGCCGTTGCCCAACACTGCAATACACTACTGAACCAAATATTTGCATGATTGGCAGCACCGCATGTAACGCCTACCTCATTGAAACGATAAGTTGGCGTGCTAAAGTTTATTAAAACTTTTTCTTCAAGCTAAAAAGAAAAAAACACATTTTTTTTCTGAAAACAATGTGGAACTTAATAATTCACACGGCAGTGAATTTTTTACAATTTTTTGTCCTCCTCGTCGTCGTGGCCCTTTTTTCTGCTAAAGCGCTCGATTTTATTGAAGTGCAAAATATGAGCTTTATAGAATTTTTTATGACTTTGAGTTTGCTGAGTTTTTGAAAAATTCTGGCAAAGTTTGTCTTTCGTGTGTGTGTGTGTGTAAGTTCGCTTTCAAAAATTGTTGACATTATGAAACCTCGAAAACTTTGCCGCTTCGTTTCATTTTCGCATTGTACGAGTATTATTTGCTTTGCTCGTTAAGTCCATTGTTCAGAATTATCGTACTATATGTTTGCTTTATGGTTTTAGATTTTTAACTCTGTGTTACAGCAACAGTGTTGGAAACTGTTCACTGTACTGTGCTATTGTACTCGTATGATTAGGTGTTAGAAGGGTTAGAGGCTATTGACAAACTACTTGTATGTAGACTGGATCGCACATTTATTTTTGAAAGGCAAAGTTTAGCTGTCTGTGTAATTTGTTAATTACTTAATTGAGTGAAAATGTGTACAGCATAGCATTGGCGGTAAATTGTTTAATTTAAAACAGAAAACGCAGCAGTTTTTCCAGCTATGAAGCTGGTTTGCGGGAGAGCAAGCGTAACGAAGTTACAGCACGGCTGTATAATAAAAATAGTTACAAAGTAATTACTATAAATACAGTGTAGTTAAACGATATACACTTGTATATTTTGTACCAAATAAACTTTAAATGAAATGATTTCAACGGCAACAAATTAATTTAATGCAGTTTTCGAACACTATTTTTATTCATACGGTACTATTGCTGCTCATCAGAGCAATCCGTGCTCTACTGACATCTTTAATTTATTTAAACGTGTATCCTCGCCCTTTTTATTTTTGTATGCGTTGTGTTTGACCTCGAACTTTGCTTACCAACACTATCATTTAACTAGCGAACACGGTATTGTGATCGTACAAAAAATTAAATCAATATTGGTTTAAAATGTACAAGATGCTCGGTTAAATCATTAATATCTCAAATTTATATGAGCTTAATCTTTGCTTAAGAAAAATCTTTATGATGTCATCCATTGTCAATAACTTCTTAGAAATAATCCAAACTCGTTTCAAGCTGTCAAATTAGCAAACGTGAATTACACGATAGAGTTCTTCAAAAAAAGTTAGTCGTAGAATTTATCTTACACACTTTACCACGTCGGCTGGCAACTCTTTCTTCAGTGGAGAAAAAGTACTCCCAAAACAGCATGGAAAACGAAGTTTTGTATTTCGAAATAATTTAAGACAAAAAGCAATGAGTGTGCACTAACTTTAGCTTGAGAATGGCTACATTTATATTTAAAAAGAAAGCATTGAGTGCAAGCGGAGTGACATAAAACGAAATGTGCGCTAGTTCTTGTGTGTCCGGAAAAGGGAAAACATATTTTTTGTGTGATTTCTTAGAACAAAGTTCAATCAATCAATATACTTCTTCTATACTTCTTTTCATCGATGATCGTTTTCCCACTTTCTGGTAGTTGCATGATTCTGCGCTTGTAGCGCTGCTATTTTGCATTGAAAAACTGTGTAAGATGCTCTTTAATGGCTTGATTAGAATCATTTAAGTCGTTTTCAAGCAACGAAACGAATGTTAATCTGGTGCTGCAAGGCCCGGTGCATATGTAGAATGAGACAAATCTTCGTATTCAAACTGCAGCAACGGCCGGAACACTATGCCTTTGCTTGATTGATGAGTACTGACCACAACTCCGCCAGTGATGTATTCAAGTTATTCAGTTAAAGACAGTATAGCTGGAGAAACAGCACACCCAAAATATTCAATGTAAAACTTTCCTTTGGTATAGATTAACTTTACACTACGCCACGATCGTTTATGTTGAACATTGTTGTAAACAATCAAAAACGTATCGATTTTCTTGCGATCGAAATGTGTATCAGCGATCCGGTTGGTATGATGTGTCTGAAGAAAATCATCTAATGTACTTGTTGATGAATCCCAACATATGAAGATGATCGTGAATGCCGAAGGAACAGTGTATCTGCAGTTGAATGTTAGTTTGATTTGATCAGTGCCTTTATTTGATCGTTATCAGATTCAATGGGACTTCCGGTGCGAGGAACATCGTTGATGTTAAAAGCATCAGCACGAAATTTAGTAAACTTTCTCTGGCACAGAGACTTTTATAGAGCATGGTATAACGCTTGAACCGATTGCATGTGAAATTTATAATGTATACATTCATGTAACGCCATCAAATTCAAAACTACATCATGAGTTTTTCAACAAGCCAGTGGAAGAAGTAAAATTTTAGTGAACACTGTGCATAAAGTTGTCATACTTTGCTACGTTGAGAATCAGAAAAGTAAGCAAGCAAGTCGAAATGAGTGAAGAAGATCTTCCGTACTACTAAATGCTACCGGCCGAGCTCTCGAGACGAAGCGTTCAATAAAAGGCAAACAGAGAAAATCCTTTGCTTCAAATAGACTTAATACTGTTAGCAATTCACACAAGTCTGTTAACTCTGGAGAAGTATCTTTAATTTAGAAGTAAATTAAAGTTTAGTGTGTGTATAGCACTTTCAAAACGACTACTATCACAAAATGCCATAAACTTTACAATTTCACAGTCTCCTACACAAAACACATAATTAAAAATTCATTTAACAAAAGTCTACAATCAAAAATGTTATACGGCTCTTAATTTTCTTTTTGGCCGTAAATGAAAACTTTATTCTACTAAAACCAAAAGCTGTCCAACAAAAATCACAATGCATTAATTATGTGTCCAATGTTTGCTGGGGAGTGACACTTTTTATTATGGTATTGTGTGGAGAATACTCAGTTTGTGGGTAATGCCGAAAGCGACATTTAATGAGTTGTACAAGCAACAACACTTAAAAGTTTGCAGACATTAAATAATTTTTGTGTTAGTATAGAAATTTACGCAAATAACAAGTCACAGAGTAGTACGACTGCATTGTTTGAGAGATAACGCAATAAAATTGTGCAGACAACAAATCAACTTTTCATGCAATTGGACAGAGAGTAAAGCACAAGCTGCGTAAGCTATATATAGACTGTAAATCAGCAGTTCAGAGACTGCTTTTGATTAGTAGTGTTGCAAAATGTTGAAATTTTATTGAAATATTTTCAAGTGTTGCGTAGCAAATATATTTTTTTTTTTTCAAAAAGGAAAATTTACATAGCAGCTAATCTAGATCAACTGAAACACACTTAGGCACGTGTTGCCATATTTGCTTATTGTAGTGAAGCACCTTTCACAACATTGCCACTTGTCGCACGTTTCAATTTGTTGGCATTTGCGTTTCTATTATGTTGACTTATCTGTTAAAGCTACTTCTAATAAATACTTGCACTGTGTTCGAAACTTATATACAATATATATGTATATTAATATTGACTTTTTCTATGCTGAACTTTTCACTGTCTCTGTCACTTTTGCCGCGTTGTCATGCCTGTGTGCAGCCACCTTTGCCACCTGCAGCATCAAGGCATTGAATAGCATTAAGAGGTCCAGAACGAGAACAACGCACACTACAGCAACAATGGCAATATCTAGCTTTGCTGATTTAAAATTTATGTGCAAAGTTTTAACGCTGCATTTGGCTGACAGTAGAAAAGTGTAGTGAATGGCAGAGTGTGAGTTGCAAAAAGCTAGGTTGGCGACATTGGCTGCTGGCTTTTATTAGCATCGATTGATTTTTTTTTTTTCTGTATATTTTTATAGTCTGTGTGCAGCATTTGGCTTTATGGAACGCATTAAACTAGCTTTACTGCGGTTTAGCATTGACAGGCACAATGAATGAGGTTAAGGTAAGTGAAAGCGTTGTAATTTTTACATTTAGCATAATAAGAGTTCAAGTACAGATAGAAAAATAATTTTAAATCTTTGAGCACTTTCCATACTTCGGGTGGCATAGATCATTAAATAAATTCGAAAATAGATAAAGTAAAAAAGGTATATGAGGTATATTTATATTTGGGTATACTTCAACCCCGGTGTTTTAACGAAAAAAATCAGACAGCTTCTCCGAAAGTTTTTGCATTTTTTAGCACAAACCACGACTTAGAATTTAGAATTTAGAACTTAGAATTTTAGAATTTTTTCTTTGAGGTTATGTGAAGTAACAAGTCACTTGAAGACCTCAGTGAAAAAATTCAACGTGAAGTAGTCAGACGCATTTATGATAAAACCTAATCGAAAATTGTGTAAAAAATGTGAAATCCACCAGCGCAATTTGGAAGAAGTCATATATCATGGTTAATGCAAGACACTCAGCTTTCGAGCGCAAGATGTTGAAGAGATTTCAAATCGTTTGTTTTTAATTATGTACGTTTCAAACTTTCAAGTTGCAGATGCAAAACACTTTACGTATCCAGCATTTAAACTTAATTTGCAACGCACTAATAAAAAGTGTTACCAAGTTATAAAGTAAAAAGTCAATTGCAGTGTTGCCGCCTTGTTCATTTAAACTATAGGAAAAGATTTATTAATAAAAAACACTTTTTTTAATATAAGCGAATAATTATAAATATTTTGATGATTTTATATGCATTTTTTTTGTTGTTTTTTTTTTTGTATTTTTTCTAAATATTTTTATACCGTTTCAAAAACCATAGTATGCAGACGTATGCTTTTACGTCACCGTTCGTACTGAATGGCAAATGTGTAGACGAAGACGTCGAAAAACCAATAGGAATTATATTTTTTCTGCGGCGTACACGCTCATAAATCATTTCGGCGCCATTTATTCGGATTCGAAAACCGGAGCACGTGTGATTTCCAAGTTTTTTTAGGAACTACTTCTTAGTTATCTGAACTATAAAATTGTAAATGGTTCTCAGGTTAAATCCGTACAAATGTTTGTAGATGCATATCGCTTCACCATGGTTCCAAGAAAGACCTTAGGCTGGGTACATTTTAGTTCACACGCTTCAATAGTCAACAGCTGCGTTCTGGTATTTTTGTTAAAACTTGAGTCAGCAGTAAGTTTTCTTTGATTTTGCAAAAAAAATACAGTTTCAGTGCTGTAGTTGAAGTAATCTTAACAAATCTTAACAAATTGCTAAGTTTGCGCTCTGCAAATAAATTCGATTAAGCCTGAACAAACTGGCAACTGATTGAACAACCAGCAACGAACAGCAAGAATGCCAAACTTTGTCAAGTAAAGTCAAATGTTTTACCTGTATAAATACTGGGAGCGCCATCAAGACCTTCGGTATATCAACATTGAATAAGTCTGCCATTTTTTAGTTGATTTAGACAGATGAGCATGATTCAATACCTTTTTATCTATAAGTCAATACACACCGAAAGAACGCACTAAAATTATTCACAATGTGAAAATTATTCAATTGTGAAAATTGTGCGTGCTTATATTAAAAAAAAAATGCGAGAAATTCTTGAACTGACCTTCTCGTTCTCCGGATTTAACTTCACCAGAGTTTTTTCTTTGAAGTTATTTAATGAATGGAGAGCGGTCATTTAATCGAGATTGTATTCAAAAACTGAATGGAAATAAATGGTAAAAAAATATGCTAATAAGGTATTGGCCGTTTGTCAAAATTTGCTAAAAAACGTCAGAGTTAGTCAATGTTGAAATACCAAAGGCGTAACTATTTTTAATCTATTCATTAATGGAGTGAAATGGTATTATCAGTTTGTTAGAAAGTTTGTAACGCTTTAAAGGAGACTTCGTAGATCTCATATAGTATATATATTCTTGATCAGCTCGACGAGACGAATCGAATCGAATCGAGTCGAGTCGATTTTGCCATGTATGTGTGTCTGTCTGTCTGTCTGTGCATATGTCCGTCTGGATGTTGCTGGGCATTTTTTAGATATCCGGTTGTAATTTAGCACATAGACTTATTTTTATTGCAGTTTAATTGAATATCAAAATTGACATGCCACGCCCACTTTTTGTGGCAGCCCCCATATAAACGTCTCGCCTACTTTTACCTTTTTGTATGGAAAACGATTTATTCACATATTTAATTGACATGACGGCTGCTTATGGACAGATGTTTTACATAAATATCAAGGCACGCCTACTTTTAGGGGTAGCCCCATAGAAACTTAACGCTCCATTTTGGAATTTTGTATAAAAACTTTCTTACTACATTTAGTATCAATTCAAATTAATATAGTGGATGTTCATGGACGATCGCCTTGCATATAAAGAAATAGTTTTGATTTCTTCATTTTAGGTACAGCCCCCATACAAACTCACTACCCCACATTGGGATTTTACATGAAAAACTGTATCATTTGAGTTAAAATCAACCTGGCTTCATATGGACGGAAGCTTTGCATGATTCTTAAGCGGCATGTCACGCCAATTTTTAGGGTTAGGTGCCAACAAACTTACACCCCCTTTAAGGTTGTTAGATTTTATAAATATATATATTTTTTTTTTACATCTGCTAAGTTTACATCTTGAAACTTCATGTAAAACTTCGGTACCACCGAAGTAAACTTTTCTTATACAATATTTTCATTATTATTTATTTATTAGTAAGCATTGAGTGCTAGCTAAACGAAATAAATGCAAGATAGTGTGGTTTAAAGCGTGGCAGATGAAGGATTGTAAGGGTTGCTACACTCGTTGAAAAGTTATAAGAAAAATACTTGAAATCAAAGACTTCAAGTCATAGTGTGTACTTGAATGCAGCCAATTATACTCTTAAAAACACTAGCAGCGTTGCCACATACCAACAAATTTATAGAATTTGCAACACTTCTTTTGTTCGCCAAATTTTTGGTTGCACAAACTTTTTTGTATTTACAACTGCCAGTTTGCGGAAAATATATATTTTGCATTTTATTGAAATTGCTGACTAGCTAGTAGTATAACATTTTTTTAACGATGTGTTAGATTTTGCACTAAATATTTCATGCACCATTTCCAGTTCAAATTTGTTCGAATTGATATCAATTCTAAAACTAAATTGAATTTAAATATTTGGATTTGTTTTCTAACTGACTAAGCAATTTTTATGCGCCTAACCTCGGACAGGCTTTAAAATTAAATGCAATTTAGCATTTATTTGAATTCTAATGTTCTGCTAGAATGAACTGACATAACCTCAAAAGGAGAACGTGCGGTGGCATTTTAAATTATCTACATTAATATTATTTCCTTTTGGATTATTATTCAACTTCATTTTTGTGGGTTAATGCACGCCGACTGCCAAGTCTTTTGCCAGAAAGTGGCTATCGATTTTAAGATAGCCTGCACGATAAAGAAAGCATAAAGAGGAAGCAAAGTACAACGCACTTTTAACACGCCGCAGCCAATTCTCTATTTGTATATTTGAGTTCAGACCAACGCCAAAAAAAAAAAAAATTAAAAAAAAAATGCTACAACACTTTTTTTTTTATTTATACGCTGTGCAGTACAGCTCAATTTCGTTGCTTTAGGCTACTGGCACAGAATTTTGGCACGCAAACCTTAAACCATTTATTCGGGAACTTTTTCAGTTTTGTGTATGGGGTTTGATTCTTTTCTTTTTTTTTTTTTTTGGCTACTCTTGTCGCACATAAAAAATTAAGTGAAATAAATTTTGAAGCACAAGCCAAAGGCGCATAATACACACACACTCACATACTACATACAGTATTATTTTAGTGTTGCAAAAGTAAAAAAAAAAAGGAAAAGGAATATAAAACGAAGTAAAACTACGCATTGCCCATAGCACAATGGCGCCATTCAGGAATAGGTAAAGGCAACACGAAAGGATACACGGCCATACAGAATATGTAGGCTGTTTTTTTAGAGTTGTAGAACTTTGAAATGAATTAGAATACTGAGAATACATAATTGCAAACGCATAATTGGCTTTATTAGAACGTTTATTTTATACTACTTTGGCATTAAAAAGAATTTTGGACTAACTCGAATATGACGAATTCTGGTAGTTCAATTTTTGAACACTTTTTATTTAGTGTGCAAATGAGACATGATTAATCGAATTAGGTGCACAAGATTATGTACACCATAAAATGAACATAGTACACGGTAGCATTCCCGTACTTAACCACGATTTTTCGAAATAAATTTGCACAAATTTCAAATGGTCGTTCTGACGCTTTATTCATCTAAACATAATGAAATTTCAAACCAAAATGATAATAACGTTGCCACATCTAACCAATTCACGACAATTTAATTGCTGTTCCCTAAAAACAAACAACCTATATAACAATTACACTTGGAATTTCTGAGTTATGCTATGCTGGACTTGCACATGTAGAACCAAAAGTCACTGGAGTTAGTCACATGAGAAAAACATTGCTGCTTTTAATATGTGGGCGTGGTAGTTCGCTGGTTAGATGCGTTGAGCTACTTAAATATTTAGGTAGATTTCTGTTTTTTAATTTATATTAAAGGGTTACCAACTGTTTGACTGTCTGCCGCTGTGGGAGTGTATACAGTATAAATTGTAGTAGTTACTTTATGCAAATGTGCAACGTAATTTGGGTCAAAGTTTGTGTGGAATTTGAAGTTTGCTTTTCAGCACTGGCACTGGCACTGGCATTTTCGTGTTGTAGCTTATGTCTTTGGCATCTACAAATAAATGTAAGTGGTGTAGGTAGAAATTTCCACAAAAAAAGCTACGCTTTAAAGTTTAAAATGTATTACATTTAAATTACACGTACATAAAGCATGCAGCAAATGCTGACACATGCCAACATTGCATATAAAAACAAGCAAAGCGCAGCGGAGTAAAGCTATAACTTGGCATCTCAACACATTTAAGTTGATTTATAATTTTGCAGCTTCGCCATACACGGTTTCAGTTTTATTTGTTTAAATAGCTTAATAAGCACAGACACTGGCAGACGCCATGGCTGCCTGGCTGCCTGGCTGCCTGACTGCCCGTCTGCCTGCCTGAGCAGTCATTGCACTCCAAAAATAAATGTGAAAAAAAGTAGAAATTATTTTGCACAAAATATAAAAATAAATGCGGCAGTAGTAAGCAACGCAACTAAATCGTACCAAATTGTGCAAAAGTAAAAAAATAAAGAAAATAGAATAAACTTAGCACAAGCATAAAATAAAATAAAAACTCATGAAATAATGCGACAATTGCATTAGTAAAATGTTTTAGTTCTTCTCTTTATTTTTTACCATATAGAATAAGTATTTACTACTGCATCTGTGTATGACCGTCTGTCTGTTTGTCTGTTTGTCTGTTTGTCTGTTTGTCTGTTTGTCCGACTGTTGAATTGTCTAACTGTCTGTGTGCATTAAACAGATGAAATACGTATTAGCAGGAGCGTACAAAAAGGCTTATAAGGCGCGAAAGAGCAATTGAAAATCAAAATCAATTTCAATCTAGGGTTAACTGCAATATTGTTTTTCTTAATTATGTTGTATAAAGCACGCGCCAATACAAACAATTCAGTTGATGTAATGTACTGTAATGACGTAATGTAGAGAAAAATAAGTGATTGTCATAAATAACTACTTTATCTTTTTTCCTTACGTCTTGCCTACAATTCTTCCATTTCAATCCAAATGTAAGAAAAAAACATTGCTCAACACAAATTTGTGTCTGCAGATGCACATTGCACAGCACTAATTTTTACAAAGTTCTGAAGATACATAATAAATAGACAAAAAGAAAGATTGAGTGCATTCCAATATTTTCATTCAATATTGTGATGTACTCACATCGTCACTTAGCACTGCCAACCGTGAGCAGCGCTTGGTAAGCTCTGCTGTGGTATGTAGTATTTGTTTTTGGAATTTTGATCTACATTTAAAATTAAGAAATTAGGAAATTTCGTTTATTTAAATATTACAATGGCAAGGAATGTAACAAATCGTGACTACCAATAATTGTTGTGGAGCATCTAAGCACAGATTAACCATACTGGCGGAGAAGTGCCTGGAGATCGGTGATTTGATTGTCGCTGGGCTACAAGAAACTATGAGATTCTAGTGTAGCAGTCCACAAAAGTTCTTGTACCGGTTACACTATAGGTACGTGAACCAGCAGTTAACCATTTGATCATTTATTCTTAGCAACCTTATGACAGCTTTTACAAAACTTGTTCAAATTAACTTTGAGACTGAAAGCAAGTTTAGGTATTCTGACGGTGATCCGGCTCGAAGGACCACGCCAAAATATACGTGCAACAGAGAAGCAGTCTATTCTAAAGAAAAGTCGAGTTTGAACGCTATATTTTATATTTCTTAGATAGATAGATAGATAGATAGATAGATAGATAGATAGATAGATAGATAGATAGATAGATAGATAGATAGATAGATAGATAGATAGATAGATAGATAGATAGATAGATAGATAGATAGATAGATAGATAGATAGATAGATAGATAGATAGATAGATAGACAACAAAACCATCTGTATTTAATATAGAAAGATTCGTTTGATTGAAATGTGCCAAAAGTACCTAAATCCTATGAAAATTTCAAATGAAGATGAACAGCTTCTACAAAATTCATGTCAGTTGATTTATAATTGTGGAACTTGTTTTACTATAGCTTAACTTATGGGAAAGTATATTTAAGCAATTGTACAACCTGTGAATACGCTTCTGTATTCTGTAGCATGTATATATTTATTTTTATTTAGCCACAATTTTTTCATGGTATTATTTTTGGTATAAATACTATTTTCTCGGTTAGAATTTGTGCAGCAGACTTTGCACTAATTCAGTAGTGGCGGCATTCAGATACACACAGATACTTTTCGAGCTATGATGAGGTTGAAGATGCTGTTCTGCGCTGTGGGAAAAAATGCATGTGTTGGCTACTTTTTGTTTTTTTTCGTTTTTTTTTTTTTTTTTTTTTGTTTAGAAGTATAAGTAGTTTTTCTTGCACTCCATTAAAGCATAGCTTTGTATGGCTTAGTTTGCTGTATAGTTTTTTGGAGAACAATGTAATGTACTCACTTTGCGTCTATTTGATGATGAAAGATAAAAAGCTGGTTCAGTGAAGTTTGAAGTACAAAAATGAAGCAGATGTTGAAATACAATATTCGGCACCCAACAAAAGATAAAATCTTTAATTGTTTGAAAAAATTTAGAAGAGCTCTAATCATCATATAGCAAATTTATACTGTGTATGCGAAATCGAATGGCTTGATGTATTTAGTTCTAATGCTATAGACAATAATATTTGTGAAACTCTGCAGATTTTATAGTACTGGTTGAATGCTGGACATTAAATATGTTAAACAACAATAGAGTGCAGTTCCTTCATAGTTGACCAAAAGTCCACAAGCGAGCGAGTATTCGACTAATGAAATTCAAATATTCTTCGCGCCAAACTAACGCATTCGACCCGAAAGCGCGGCTGTGCGCGATATGGTAAGCGAACGATTTGCTTGCCAATCGTAGTCGGAGCATAGAGCGATTTGTAACCTATTTTTCATAAAACAGTAAAGAACGCTATTGGCTCTCTGTAACTCTAATTCTGTCTCGCTCTAACGCATTCATCTTTGTAGTATCAAAGCGAATGCGACGCCTTACATTAAACCACAATGGGCGAGGTATTCCTTATTATACACTAAGATAGAGGTTATACAAAGAATATATGCTATGCACAGTTCAACTCTTTAAATTAAGCTTTAAACGCTGCACGCCTCATTCAACTTAAACAATAAATTTATTGACTATCGAAGTAGCCATAAATCAGCCAATCATCAACAGGTTCGCAACGCACGCAGCAGTGTTGCCAACCCATACCAGAAGGAGCAGCAACAGCAATTTTTCCAAACGATTGAATTCAATTAACAATTAAATACTTGGCAATGGCAGCGACGAACTTTACTGAGAGCAAAAATTAAAAGAAAGCAAGCCAAGTAAAGCAAGTTGTGGGTGCAAGTCCAGGCAGCTAGGCAGCTAGGCAGGCAGGCAGGCAGTCATCCATTCATTCAAGCAACTTGGCGCACTTTGCCAAGTGCAATTAAAACGCAATAATTTCATGCCAATGTCGAATATGGCCAACATATGTGCTGCTGCTGTTGCTGTTGCTGCTGCTGCATGGTAGAAGTTACATGGCTGACTGTGCGTGGGCGTTACAATGGGGCGTGGCACAACGCACAGTATGCGACGAATTTCTGCTTTTCTTTAAACAGCGAAAAACAACGCAAAATGAATGAAAACGAAAATGAAATAGTAAAGCACTTAAATTAAATTGTGTTCAACAGCTGGAAACGAAATTCCGTGCTAAATTCCATTTAGTTGTTTAGTCGCATTTTTGTTTTTTTGTTTTTTTTTTTTTTTTGTTTGGTTAGCTTCAAATCTTCTCAACGTCTTCGACGTGGGCGTTGTTGTCTTTTGTTTGCAATGCTTAACTTAAAGTGATTATAATTTATCGCTGCTTGACGCAACATCTGGCAACCCTGTCCATTTATTTGTGGCTGCCAACGTATTGGCTACACTCGCATACAAAATTAAGTGTACACCTATGAAACGTGTTTCTTAATTTGTGCTGCGTGTGTGTTTAAATTTTATTTTTGTTTTTAATTTTCATAGAAAAATGTTGTTGCTGTTGTTGTTGTTGTTATTGTTAAGGTTTTACCATTGAAATTGACTTGTGGAAAATGTCATTAAAATAAAGCTTCTTCTGCTTTTGTTTTTCCAACAGCAGCAGCCGCAGTTCGTATATTTTAAACGATGCTTTCTCACCCATGCCACAAACTTTTACATAAGTTTTCTTTTCAGCGACGTCGTTCGCTCGCACAAAATTTTTCTCATATTTTATGTCTTTTGTTTTATTTTCCATTTTATGACAAAGTGGAATTTAAAATGTCTTCGTGAACATTTTTGTTGGCATTTTGTTGGCTTGCCACTGTCATGCCTATCAATTCTCGCTCTCCAGTTTCCTTTATTCTAGATAGGTAACCCTTAAAGTCTTGCATTTTAGTAATCGTTAAATAATATTTTAAAAACTGGCGGACAGTTTTAGTACTTGTTACAAATATCAGAAAGTTTATAGTTTTTCTGTTAAATGGAGATGGTTTGAAATAGTGAGGCTGCACACAGACTGGTGTGTTATCGTCTTAATGTGTTAACGTATTAATCTCAAGCACGACTTTTTTTGTGTTAAATACCTATTAAATTTATGGCGCTGCCGTCTTGCTAGTATTGGTGAACAGTGCCTTCCAATACTAAGTAAAATATAAGCTTAACATCATAATTTTTAATCATATACGATTTTTTTGAGAAATATTGTGGAGAAAGAAAATAAAATTTTACGATTTAAAGTTTCAATTAGATTTGAAATCTTCAAACTTGAACTCCACTTGTGATGATAGAACCCTAAAAAGAAGGAGCTTCACAATTATTATTATAGTATATAAGTTAGTTCAGTTAGATTCTTCAAGCCCGGTTTCAGACCAGATTTAGGCTTGCTTTAAATCTCTTAAAACTCATCTTACAAACAAAAAACGAGCTTAAAAATTTGTAATTTTTTAATTCTGAAATTTTCCAAAATCTTTTCCGATCACCCTCCCTAAGCATTTAGACTACACACACTTACACACACACTTCTGCCCAGCTGTCACTGCTCGCCTTTGCTAATAAAATTATTAACGTGTTAATTCCGGCGACTTATTTAGCTGCCAATTAATAAATTTTAAATTCATTTTCTTGTTTTTATTCTGTCGTCTTCTTGGTCGCTCTCCCTATTCCAGTCCCAGTCCCTTTCGACGTCGCTGTTGCTTTATTTTTCCATGCTTTTCCGCGCTGCGCATACTAATGAGCTTTTTGTTAGTTTTTCCATGCTGATGTTCTCCACTTTCCGTGCTTCATCGTCGTCATACTTGAGGAAAATTTATGTTTGCGGGTTAAATTCTTTAGATTTCTTTTGTACATTTTTGCTGTCTGTCGCGCGCACAAGTTTATTTGTTAAATTAATTTATAGCTTAGCTTTAAATTCTTAATGACATTTTTTTTTCTTGTATCTAATTTTTACCATTTTTTTTTCTCCATTTTTTGTCATAATTTATTTTTTATAAATTGAATTGCAACAGTTTGCTTGTGTAGCATTTTATGTGGTTATTAATTTTTCAGTTTGGGGCACATCATGTTGCAAGAGTTGATTGTGCAAAATATTAAATTAATATAAATTTTTGTGATATAGTGAATGCATTTGTGGAGAAGGTTTTATATACAACTGGAACACTTTGATTTATATTGAGATTTTAAATAAAACTGACAATTTTTTAAAACAAAATGTGTATAAAGAAAGAGTTGCAATTACTTTTGTGTTTGGAGTGTTCCATTAGTAATGTTTAATTAACATCTATTTTATCAATTGTATGTCACAAGTCTTCATTTTAAAAGTTAACCATAGAAAATTGCTACAAAAGTGGTTTACTTTCAATATTTGCCAATCACAAACTGAATGAAGAAACTGGCTGCAAGTTTGACAGTCACCCTTCGAAGCATTCCATCTACGATAAATATGATCGATCTGATATCATTGCAAGATATATCATTTAATTTTAAACCAATTCTCGTATAACAGCATTTCGAACATCAGCTAGTGATATAATAAATTCTCAAAACTTAATACATCAGCGCATCCCCTCTTATATACATATCTGTCATTGTCAGCACATACTTTAACAAATTGTTCTTCATATCAAAGCAGTCGACAACAATTTCGAAGCATTATATTTAAAAAACTTATTTAAATTCTTCTACATACTATATTCTCCTTTATATGAGCTTATTCTATGCAAGCATCGTAGACCTAAACTTCATATATCAGCGTCGAATATCAAAGCTATAGCGGGCCATTTCAGAGCCTCCTATATTTAAATATATTTTATCAAGCTCTTCTAAAATATATGAGAACTTATATCAAGGGATTCTCATATAAAAAACCTCCAACATCAAAAGTGTGGCCGAGTATTTCTAACTTTTAAAATGTATGAAAACATATATCAAGCGACTTAAAACCATCTACTTCAAAAGTGTGGCCGATTATTTCTATCATTTTTTTTTGTTTTTTTTTTTGTGCTGCTTTATATTACCTCATTGTCCCAACTTATCCATTATTATTTAATATTTAAAACGATTCGCAATGTTACCACAGCTTTGAACCACAAAAAATTCGATTTTTGTAAACAAAATCAGTTTCTCAGGAATTCGGTTGTTTGTAGAAACTGGTAGTTCCATTTGCTAGTTCCCTTCTAAATAAAAAACTATATTCGACGATTTTAAAGGTTTAAAAATCCAAAAATCTTTCGTCCAGCCTATAATATGTACTCATATTGATTTAGGTTTAGAGTTAATAAACTTAGAGCAGCTTTTCATCAGAGAGCATCGCATAGAAAATCCATTTATTTCAGGTTCTCGTATATTAAAGTCTTCTACATAACATATTTATATTGCCTCAAAGCCTCCTTTATAAAAAACACATTTAAAGGAACATCCTATGTCAGACGCATTTATTTTAGAACCTAACGTATTATTGCTTTCAATATCATCATCTCTTATGTGAGAATCTACTATATCAAGGTCTCCAAATTAAGAGCATACTCATACCAATATATGAGTTTCCAATTCTAAAATCTACTCTATTAGAACATAATTAAAAAGAAAAATTTTGTACTAAAGAGTCTCATATCAGAATCTTACCACAGCTCTTTCTTTAAAACATTCTATGTAAGCACCTTTTATGTATACCAAAATCCTCTTTATTTCAATATCCTATATAAAAACCTTCTATATCACATCTACTAAATGAAGTCCGTTTAAATCAAATCATCTTATAGAGCCTCTTAAATTAGAAAACATATATCAGAGCGTGCCATATCATAGTCTTCAATGCAAATGGCGCTTATTTAAGAGGCTTCTGTAACAGAACTTCCACTTTTAAAGTCTCCAACATAAAAATTTCCTGTATTACATACATCCTACAACACCTTAAGGTTTGGGAAGTTTTAAATCTTCAAATAGCTTGAATCCACAGGTTATGCATATTTTTCAGTCTTCAAATTAAAATATCTGCTTCTCTCCAAGAAGTTTTCATATGAAATTTAACCACATAACCAATAAGTGTATTCATTTTCGGATATAAAAATAATTTATGCATGAAGTGTGCATACGAAAAATATGAACAAAAACATCTACTAAGGCTGCCAGCAAACGCTTTTACACGTAAAAGTAATTTAAATTCATTTTATAAACTGTAACAAAAGCTAAAAAAAAAAACAAATTTTAAAAAATCACAAAAGTGCCATAAAAATATTTTCAACTCGGACAGATTTCTGACAACTTTTTTCTTCTTGTTGAAATGAAAATAGAATAGAATAAAATCAAATCAAATTGTATATTTAATAGAAAAACAACAATATTATGTCATGTAAAATGTACTTAGGCGTATGTATATTATATATATACTTGTATGTATGCATATGGCTTATGTCAACATATAACTACAACATTTTTAATTACTCAAAGTATAAACTTTGACGTTTCTATGCAAAAGTTATGCCAGCCACAAATCACATGGCAACAATTTCGACAGCCATTTTGTGATCACAACAACAACAACAACAACAGGTGGCAGCATAGACACGGTGTGCAGAGAGAAAGAGAGTGTTGCCAGCACACAACATTGAAATGATGGCAACACAAAAGCAGATTAAATGTGGTTAAACACTTTTCGACTGTTGTGGAAATCAGATTAGACAAAGGTAAGACGAAACGGAAGTGTATGAAAAAGAGAGAGAGCGAGAGAGAGCGAGAGAGAGAGAGAAAGCCAGAGTGTGTGAGAGTGTAGTGGTGAAATGTAGGGTTGCCAATTGTTTGTCATTTGTTACGTTTGTCTACTGATTGTATTTACTTGTTGTACATGTTGGGAAAATTGAATTTTCGTCGTATTTACTGAAAATTGACATTGAACTTTTTCCATTTTTTTTTGTTTGTTGATTTTCTTTTTGGAAAACCTCTGCGGCAAAAGTTTATTTGTGCACTTGTCATTGACAGTTGGCAACAATGAAGTAAATAATGATTTGGCTACCTGTTGTGCAAACGAAAAGTTTGTTTTTTATGCCAAATATAAAAAAAAAAAAAATCCACTTTTTTTTGTATAATTTTTTGCCATTTGACACAAGCGAAATTGAAGCTGGCCGCGTCATTATTTGCACATCAAGCCGTGCGCATAAAGTTTTTGCACAAACAGCAAAAAAAAAGGTAAAAGTAAAATAGTGTGCAAGTTTAAGCGTCGAAAAGTTGTTGATGAAATTTTCGGTTTCAAAACTTCGCTGCAGGAACTCTACATAATAGGGAGATGCTACACGGAAGTGAGAGAGTAGTCATAGTTAAACTTTAAACTTTCACAACAGGCAAACAGAAAGCGAATAAGGGTGCGCTAAAAAGTGAATGTGATGTTTTTCCATTAGTTTTCCTCAATGATTTTCAACTGCAGCTGACACTAATATTTAAGCTCAACACCTTGCTGCTGCCCTTTAATAGAGTTTTCAGAGTTGTCAACGCTAGCACTTTTATGCTGTATGTTACACACACACACACACACACACACACACACACACACACACACACACACACACACACACACACACACACACACACACACACACACACACACACACACACACACACACACTCCACACTGTGCAACGACCTCAGCAGTTGTTGTGCATCCTTTGAAATTGTGCTTCCTTGCCGGTTGGTTTTGTCAGTTGCAAATGGCTGTCGTAATTGAATGACGAAGTCGAATTTATTTTGCGCAGCATGATAGCGCTAAGATAGGTGAATGCTGTCGTAGGAAAGCGCATTTCCGTGTTGCATTAAAATTGCTCTATTAAATTTTGAAGTAGAATTTAGTTTTAAATGCAGAATATTCGTTTGCTTTAAATAGTTAGCATCCGAGTCAAGTGTAGAAAACAGGAAATTATTGCTTACCTTTGAGCTATGTGAAATTGCTGTTGTCCTTGCTTTTGAGCTGAGTATCTGTCTGTGTCAGGAAATTAGCAATTATATGGAAATGCTGTAAGCAGAAATATAATGTGTATATAGGTCAGTGGAGTGTTTTGACAATTAATTTATTTAAATTTGACTTTAAGTCAATGTGTTATTTGATATATAATAACATTGCAAAATGATTTCGTAAATCTTATTGGAATTATCAAAGCGCACAACACATAAGTTATCATGGCGTCTAAGTTGGGACAGTGGGCGAATCTTTTACAATGAAGTTGTACTTAGAATTTACTCTTATTCGTATTGTTTAAATAAAAACAATTACTTAAATTCGATTTGATTCTGCCTAAAATAAACCACTCATGGCGCATAAGTTGTGATGGCACTGGCATCGTATAAGTTGGGACGGATTTTTTAATTGTTTTGTTTTTTTTTTTTTTTTTTTTTATTTTAGGGCACTATACCTTAATAGGCAGTTTAAAAAGTCAGTGCTTCTGGCATTACAAATGTATCACAGCTTTTGCAAGTAGACATGAAAGTCACACAGACAGCGAAACATAAAGCAGATGGGTGTCACCCACTGAAATCAGCCCCAATAGCGTGGCTATTTCGCAATTGCATTTAGCATTGTTCAAGCGAAATATGGACAAGTTTTTGCGATGGTTGAAAACTGTGAAGAAACCAAATATCCCCAGCACAACACATCAAAGATCAGGCAGTTAGCTCTCATTGCTGCTTAGAATGGCTGTCAAGCACAAACATAATGATGCAGACTGTTCAAAATTTTACAGTAGCGAAAGATGGGAGCATTTTAGAGTTCGAAGCTCGAAGATCCCACTATATAAATAACTTTCAACTGCGACGAAGACCTTTTCTGGCTGCATTGATATGTAAACAAGCAAAATTGTTGTATTTTGACCGAAACGAATCCGCAGGAAATAGTGGAGACACCATTACATTTGAAAAAATATCACTGTTTGTGCAAAATTTTGGGTTGGAGAAAACGTGGAAAATGTGGGTTGTGGATGTGGAATAAAGCGAACATTGTCAATATCAGTTAAAGTTACTTCTAATCGATGGGAAATTTACTTTCTAGCAGGAATATGTGCAATTGAAAGTTGTACGAAAATCAATCTTAACATGGTGTGCAGTTATTGTGATATTCTCTGACAGAGCATTATATACAAATGTGATAGAGTTTAAATTAGTCCTGGACTGCTGAGAAAAATAAATATATACCCTAAGAAGACTACAAGCTAACCTTGTACTGAATAATTGATAACGCGTTTATACCATAAGAACGTTTACAATGAGAAGGCAGCTAACTTGGCAAGAAAGTTGGGCTATTCACTACGTAGCACTCAAAGTGCTAGCAAAAGTGGAGGAGAGCTCCAATTGCATAAGACAGCAAAAACTACTGCTTAGTACGTATATTAACAGTATATCTGAAATCGTTCAGGAGAATATCAGGTTTTCTGACTCGAACTTTGCAGTTTTAAAAGACTTTTGTTTAGCCCTTTGACGACATTTGCTATACATATTATTTAAACGAGGAATTCCTCAAAAAACTTTGGACCTATAGCTCCACTCACCTCCAAAATGTTGTAGAAAAAAGAAAGAAGAGAAATAGTTAAGTTTTTTGGCCTTTGGTATGATCTGGTAGACATAAGGTGGAATCTGCCCTTGAAAGTTAGATACTTTCTGACAGCCACATTCTATACCCTATTCGATTCAATAGTTTTTTCAGGAAAAATTCGAAGGTAAAAGGATCACCGGTGTACCAGTGGGCTTCAAAGATTATCCAAAGCAACAGCATCTGTAGATTCTGTGTAAAAGATTAAGAAACCTCCAAACACACATCGTAGAAGATTGCGTAACCTTGGTTTTTACCAGTCTCAAATAATTTGGCAGTTATCAATACTAAATCCAAAGAACCTACTTGCTTTTCTTAAAGCAGCAGGACCAGTTGTAGGTAGAGATTACAGTTGGGCCTCAATAAATATACAAAGGTTGCATCTCCACGAGCTAATATATGTACATATGCAAACAACTTATGTGCCTCAATTTCCTATACAAAAGTCGACATATTAAGAACCTCAGCTAAAGCAAACAAAAACTTTCAACTGTGGCAACTTCTAACTAGGCAAAAGCCTTACAAACTCGTACTCTAAAGAAAAATCGAGATACTTATAGTGCACATGTCAAGAAAGTTTTCATCACTGTCAAAACCGGAACATGCTAAATAAAGAAGAACACCATACACTGGAACTGACAAAGCCGCGCAGTTTTTACGCACTCTTCTGTTGTTGGTGGCGAACTAAACTCAACGACTTCACTTCGAAGTATTCATTTGAACTTTAGACAACGTAAAATCAACAATTTCAGTTTCAATTTAATACTAAGAAAGCAGCACAGTATGAACGTTCTAAGAACCAGAAATGAGGAAAATTTGCTTGCTTTGCAAACTTATAAACACTAATCTACATGTCAAATGTCAAACAACGCCAGCAAATTTTGAAATTGTGTTCGAGCTTTTGTACAACAAGCGCACGACACGTGTTAAGCTTCATCCGTGTCAGCGTTCTTGACATTTAATAGTTTTGCTTTGGAGCGTGAAAATTGCTTTAAAAAATGTAAATAATTTTATGACAACTGAATTTCTGATGAAGTCATCGGCTTAAAAAGAAGAAATTTTAACTTAAAAGTAGGAACGCTGCATTCGAGTGTGCTCGACTTCGAGATACACTGTATCTTGTTTAAGTCTTCTCATATGAATCATAGATTTTATAGTGGTCCGGTGTAGATGTATGTGGGATATTTTATTAGAATTGATGAAATATTTAGAATCAAGTAAAACTGAAAACAACAAATATTCATATAAAAACTCAAAATTAGGATCGAATTTGCAAGGGGCTATCCTTAAAGTGGTCTCATCTGTGCTCATATGCAATAGTTTGTTAGAATTGACGTAAGATACGTGAAATATGGCGTTTCTAGTGTAAATAACATCAAAACCAAAAATATGTTTATACAAAAACTTAAAACTGTGGGTCAGGTTTGTATGGTGGCTATCTCTTATACTGGCCTTGGGATGTTCATTTAATACTACGTAACTAAAGAGGGAAAAGGAGAGTCTAAACTCTCTAACTCTTACAGTGTATGAGATCTGCTCCTTCAAACAGACAGTCGGACGGATGGACGGACGGACATTTCTATATCCGATACCGTCTTCAGTTGCTGATCAAGAATATATATACTAAATATATATACTACGATATGCCACGCCTGCTTGTGCATGTTACACACATGTGCACAAACTCAATATACTCTCGAATCCAATGGAAACAGTACAGGGTATCAAAAATACGCCATCTGCTCAATCAAAATTGTGTATTGCGTATACGAAACGTTGCACTTGAAATGTTTGCCTGCGCATAAAATGATTAAAATCAAAAGCAATACTCGGTATTTTAATTTGACATTCATTCAAAATTCGTCATTAATAGCACAAGCAATTATAATAAGCGGCGTAGAGCGTAATACGGGTTCGGATGGAGTCAACGTTGCGTATACTTGATCTTATTTCGTAGATAAATGTCAATTTATGTGCGGCAGCAACTCACCGGCATAAATACATCGTATCATGACGTCTGTGGAGCGTTGAAGCGTTGTAATCAATAAGTAATGACGCATTTATATCTTCAATGAAATAATACTCAAATTTTTTTGTAATGAGAAAAAAGAGACTCTTTGTCTGTGCATGGAAATAAACTTGTAGTAGGAGCAGTAACATAAAGCTTTGTCGATGGAGGCGCTTATTAAAATAATTATTTGTTGCGGCATGCGTCTTTTAGCGGTAGCAGACTTGTGGTAATTTTTTGGTACTTGGCATGCTTTAAAAATTTGTTTTTTTTTTATTTGAGCTAGCGATGGCTGTCTCAAAAGCTTTAGACTTTATGGCGATGAGGAAAATATGGCTTGGTAGCTATCAACGCTTTAATTTTAGAGAAAATGTTTTTCATAGACGTATTTCTGCAATTATAGCGTGTATTCTTGATTAATTTAAGGGTCAAGTCGATTTTTAAAGATTTTGCGTGAAGGTGATACTGAACACAAACTACTCTAGAAAAAATTAAAACAAGAAAAAACGTTAACTTCGGTTGAACCGTAGCTCTAATACCATTCACAAGAAATTTTAAATAGTACTGTAAAACATAAAAGTGGGGGTTTAAATTGGGACTACCCAAAAAGTGGGCGATATACGCCCACTAGTAGATGTGTGTGAAGCGATGTTGTAGATGTGCACGATGCCGCCATATCGAATTTCAAGTTAAAATTGACGCTTTCCAACCAAATGCATAAAAGAGAGCTGTGGGTTTATATGGGACTACATCAAAAAGTGAGCGGGACACACCCATTTGTAAATGTATATGAAGCGGTTGTTCACTAAAATCCACCAAATCAAATTTCAAGCTAATATTGATTTAAATGAAGAATTTTTTTCCTAAAAAACAAAAAATTGCACGGTCTGTTTGTATGGGGCTACCCCAAAAAGTAGACAGGCCACTTCCGTTGGTCTAAGTATGTTAAGCGAATGACCATAATAAGGCACCACATTTTCAGTCTAATATTGACTTTAATATAGAAGTTTTTCTTACAAAAACACAAAAGTGAGCAGTATGCTTGTATGGGGGCTACCCCAAACAGTGGACGGGTCCAACCTATTAATGTTTATGTCAAGCATCCGTCCACTAGAAGTTTCCATATCAATTATTAAGTTGATATTGACTACAAGGGAAAATGTTTTCATACCAAAAAGTTAAAAGTGGGCGGTGGGTTTGTAAAGGGGCTAGCCCAAAAAGTGGGCGTGGCGGGTCATTCTTGATACTCTATTAAACTGCAATAAGAAGAAGTGTATGTGCAAAATTGCAACTGGATAGCATAAAAATTGGTCCCCAAAAAATGCGCAACAACATTCAGACGGACAGACAGACGGACATGGCTGAATCGACTCTTCTCGTCGAGCTGATCGAGAATATATATATATATATATATATATATATATACTTTATGGGGTCTACGATGCCTCCTTCAATGCGTTACAAACTTTCAGACAAACTGATAATATCACTTCACACTAGTATGTGTGAATGGTACAATGAAATACGAAAATAGTATACCCATCATTGCAAAATTCTGAACAATTTTTCAATAGTTTTCTTGAAGTTCGTATTTCGAAATCAGAAGCAACGAACTAATTCACAACTCCAGCTTTATCGATTTTCAACTAGTTATGCTTCGAATTTTTCATCTTTGAGAAGATTCCATATATGTAAACCAACAAACACTTCCTCATTGATTTTGGCATTACAGAAAATTTCTTAACGATTGCAAATTTCAATTAATTGCATTGAAAAACTATATAGAGTAACTTATGCGCTTTGCATGTACAGGGCAACTTCCTTTTTTTTTTGAAAATGCAATAAAACCCATTTTATGAATTAGATTTTGACATGGAAGTAAATTAAACTTTAGAAACACGCCAGTCGATTGGTATTACTCCAGTAACGCTACGGTTCTTACAACCTGGATGACCTGCATTTCAATAAATGAAGTTATGCTGCCTCATCCTGTATCTCAAAAACACTAATGAAAATTGGTAGTGCAACTATATAAAATCAAAAGGCAATGTAGTAACAGACGCCGGCTTCGCTAGTTTTTAATAAATTCCAAACATTGCTCATTCCTGAACTTCACCATGATAAAAAATGTTCGGACGTTTTGACGAATTCCTAAAAAAATTTAAGGGTGCGTTAATACTGAAACACCAAATTGTTATATCCCTATTGAAAATCCCTCTATAAGCCAATTTTTCTGGCTGGGTCGAGGTCAATATACTGAGACAAGGTTTTTTTTTAATGCGAAAAGAAACAATAACAATAACCGTGTTTCGTATTCCGTCTTCGCGTCCATCATCAGTCTTTTGCTACTAATATCATAACACAGACTCTGGTATATGCAATTCAAATCTAACAGCTACTCACGTATTGCCATACGTCCAAATAGTATTCTATACTGATCGTCTGTGTCCCATTAGAACGAATTCATCATACAACAAACCACAAATTTCAATGAGATCATAAAGCATAGTCTTGACGTGGCTTCATCGATTTTTGCTCGTTTTATATACTTCAATCTAATGCCTGTTGACTTGTTTGTATGTCAAAGTCATAGACCCATGTCTCATCACCAGTTATGATGCGTTCTATGAATGTGGGCACAGAATTAACGCAATACAGCATGTCTAAAGAGGGCTGTTTTTTAGCCAGACGTCTAATTATCTATCAAAATCGCATAAATTATTCCTTAAAATCGAAAGAACAGATTCGATAGACTGGTTAGAAATGGTTATGGGATTTATACATCTAATAAGTTATTTTAAACGGGAGTGCCACAGAAATCTCTTTCGCCACAAAATCTTCATACTTCAATCATAAAACTAATTTTTAGGAATAAAGAGATGTTCTTTTAGAGATTTGCGTGTAATTGAAATTTTTTTTATGGTTGCAAACAGCTATTTTTTTACAAAATTATAAAAAAAAAGAAAAATTATTTTTTAATAAAACGCCTCGTTTCAAAATTTCCATCCCAACAGCAGCAGACAAACATTTCATTCAATTAAATTGTTATGCAGCACAGGTGCATTTATACGCTTTTATGCGAAGCATTTATGCGATTCACAGACATTTTCAATTTGAGTACAAAAGATGAATAAAATGCCATATAAACGACAACGATATGGATACCAATAATTTTTGCTTGAATGGCAATAAAAAAGAGCGGCTGCCAGCTAAAAAACCGAGTTCCACCTACAATATATTTTATACGATATATATACATAATATATATATATAAAATGAAACTGGTGAAAATTGAAATCGAAAGTAAAATGCGTCGGCGGTATCGGTGGCGACTCCGATTGCACAACTCCAATTGGACACAGCTGGCGGCTATAATGGCTATGATGTCGGCAGCGTTAGTAGTCAATAACATCAATAGAATAGACCGAGCAACCGAACTGGCAAATAAAAATGGAAAAATCCTTTTTATATGCGTTCTTTTTTTTGTAGAATTTTTTTTTTTTTCCTTTTTTCTTTCTATTATTGTCAATGTCTGCGGTAGACAAAAGGCGGCGTCTGGCTTTCGACGCATTTTGCCATATCAGACGACCAGACCAGGCTAGACCAGAAAAACCATTTTCGCCACACCGCACACAAATAAATTTCTGTGGTGTGACTTGAAGCAGCGCGTGAGAAGTTGGTTACAAGAATGATAGGATAGCAGCAAGTTTTCAATGGATATGTCATTGCATCAGCAATGAAGTATGGTGGAAAAAGTGAAAAGCTGAATGGCAAATGTGAATTAGAGATGTGCGCGTGAGTTGAACTTAAACGGAAACAATTTTTAATAGCTGCATTAAGTTTCATGTTGACAAATGTTGAACTTGAAGTGTCTTAAGACGATTGTAAAATTATATGCATTGCGCAAATTACCTAAAGCTGTGATGTTTACATTGTAGCAATATGCGTTGTGTTTAATGTGGGACACTTTTGAAAATGCAAGTTGAAACTATATTCTTTTATTAATAATGCAAAGAACCAAGGCTCAGCTTGCAAACGTCAAGTGTTCGTAAGTTATAGTAAACTTATGTTATAGTAAACTATTGTAACTGTAGGTGACGAAAAATTGACTGCTTGGTAGCAAGCAAAGTTTTTTTGCAGTTAGTTGAAATTTCTACAAACTAAAAGTTTCAGTTGTGGAGACATACTAATTTGTACCAAACACTTTTTCTTTAGTAAAGTTTCGCCCAAAGAGTAGTAGTGTTCTCAACCATCTCTGCCTAAGAGAGCTTACTGGATTCACCATTGAATATATGGAACGTAAAAGTATTAGGCCGTGTTTTCACCAAAAAACACGGCACTGATTTGACATCATATTTTTCAAATTGTTGGAAATAAGCTCAGCTTCTTTTACATCACCGAAAGATGCATGAAAAAATGCTGGGTTTCCCAATTATTTTGGCGGTATTTTGCAAAAATTTAGTTGAAACATACTAAATTTAAACATACAGCATGTTATTTATACTAAATATGACCATGAATTGTGTGCAACATACCAAATTTTACCATTTAGAGTGGTGAAATTTGCAAGACATATCAAATTTCATCATAATTTTTGCATAAATTGTCTAGAACAAAGAAAAGCTAAGCAGTTTATTTAAAGAGCTTACAGTATTCTGTTATAAATAAGACTTAATTCAATTGCCACATTTATATTTCATACCGCTTAATGCAATTCACGCACATCTCTAACTCATATGTCATTTTTTGTACGCTAGAGAACAATACACTTATAGCGCATCATACCATCATCCATAGACGCCTGCTGACTTGTTTTGATGGCTATTAATGTACACCAAAACAATACATACATATAGATACAAGACTTACGGGCAACCTTTTGTTTCATATCGAATGCGTTTGGCAACATTTTTGCTATTATTACAACAAAAATAGCTTTGGCAACAATGGCACAGAGTGAAATAAAGTCAAAGTCAGAGTGAAAGTCTGCCAACTGATTGCAATTCTAGCACTCCATTTTCCTTTTTTCGCTTTTCGAAGCTTTTCCAGCAATATCTTTGATGCGGTATGCGCTGATTTCATGGCTTGTTTCCGTTTCCGGACAATGCAAGAAAAAAATGAGATCTTCTTTTTTTCTTTTCGTTGGTTTTCTTATGGGAAATATTGCCAATTAATAGACAAACCAAAACCAAAAACGAATTTCAGTTGAGTCGAGCGCTGAAAGCCAATCAAATATTTGCCTGTGGTGCACACAATTTCAACAGTCAAGTTCAGACAACTAACCAGACAAATGGTTAGACAGATAGACAGTCTGGACAGACATATTTCGACAAATTGTTTTGGGAATATTAAAATAGTCAGAGTTCCCTAAGCCATTATTAAAAGTTAGCATTGCCATGTGTTTTTTTCTTTTTTTTTTTTGCTTTTTTTTTTTTGGTACTGGAACTTATTAAACCACATTTCAAATTGTAAGTCGAAAGACAGATATAGCTATGCATATAGTTGACAATTATAAATCAAACATGCCAGAGTTATACGTGCAGAATGAGTTAGTTAATACTTCACACAATAAGAATTTTTTCAGTTCATTTTTTTTTTTTTACAACTCCAGCGTGGTTTTGGGAAACTTAATACGCTGACATGTCACCCACTGTTTCATGACTAAGTTACGGTATGAAGAATGAAGTTGAGTGTAAGTGTACGAGTACGAGTACTATATGAAAGTATCTAGTTACTTCGATAGAAGCGGCGCCTGTCATAAAGTGTTTGACATACAGAAGCCGCTTAAGCGCTCAAAATCAAAATTTATATATACAAGTATATGGAGAAGGCAGCACTAAGAACCGCGCAGCATTTCCAATAAGTAACCCAAGAGTGCCAACACAAATGAACTCGGAAGCAATATTTCAACGTGCTTCTCCCTTGTCGTATTCGCTACCGGCTTGGCTTATTGTCATATGAGACACTTGAGAAAATTTTTCGCGCTGCAAAGTTAAAGTCAACGAAGTCGAAGTCGAAGGCGAAGACGAAGACTTCGACGACATCGTTGGTGGTATTTGACTTGGCTTCTTGGCATCGGCGTCTTGAAGCACTTACGCGCTCAGCTTGTTAGCAACAAATTAAGTAACTTGTTTGCAGTTCTGATTTGACTTACAATTAGTAAAGGGATTTGTATGCAACAGAATATTGAATATTTTATAAAGTGTTCTTGAAAATTTGCAAATGAGCTTTGAAGTTAAGCAGATTGACTTGAATTGTTGTATAGTATTCATTCGAACTGAATAAGTTTTATTTGTTTATTTTGCTTTTTTTTCAAGTACTTTGCAGTTATTAGATATGATGGGGACATACTAATTTGAAGTTATGTAAAAGGCTGGAGACAAAATATTTTAAGTTGAAAAGAATTGAAAAAAGTATACAAATAATCGGTACAGAGGCTTACTATGCAGTGCTAATCATAATAGTTTTGTTGGTTTTTACCAAAAGAAATATCTCAGCAACGGTCAAAGATAGTTTTGACATCCAACTGTCCGAAAAAACTTAGGAGACTATAGCGACAAGCAAAGTTAAAGGTTCGACCAAGATCTGATTAAAGTGTAACGGCGCTATCAAGAAAAGAAGAGAGCTAGCAAATGAAATCCTCTCAGAAGGTCGTTCAAAAGCAGGAGAGTTCGGTACCATATCAAGTAATAAATTTGAATATATTTGCAAAAATATACTCTTACATACAAAGCCAAATAAGGTTTCAAAATCATTTTTCAGGCCTGTAATCAAATTATGAATTCCAGGAAACCGGGGAATACACTTAAATCCGAAATCTCTTTATGAAGGGATTACTCAAGGTGGTATTGGGGGTTTGAAAAATTGATTTATAATTCCCAAAATACATGGGAATGTACATGGCTTTCCAATGTTCACAACAAGTGGATTTCAACTCCCAGATAAGGTGTAAGGGATTCTAGCGGGATCATGAACATTTGACATCATTTTTTGAAAAGTGGCGTCACCCTATTCCTTGTAAAACCATCACATCTTCAACCTTCTGTTTGTGTTCCTTTATAATTGTGGACACTCTCTTATGCATAGTCTTCTTGAATGTAAATATTAAAAAAAAATTATTTTACATTAAGATTTAACTAAATTTTTGTGTTGGTAGCACAAAATTTATTTTGATACATCACTAATACTACAGTTCTCCAAGTGGTCGAAATTCGAGCTTTTGTCTGAAAAGTACGCAATAAAAATATCAATTCTCCTGTATAATATCATGGAAAACGCTGTCTATTGTGAATGTCAAGTGCTCAAAATGAGCTGAACGCACACTTTTTTTAATTTGTCACGACGAAGCAGTACCAGCAAATAAATTTTCGGCAGTAAAAAAGAATGTTCCTTCTGACACGATTAGTGAAAGAAAGTATAGTGATAATGAGATCCTTCAAATTCATGAGCAACTGCGAAGTTTCATGAGCAAATGAGCTGATAAATGCCATGAAACGTTGGAAGTATTTGAACAGCGAAATGTGGATGGTTAGAGGAAAATTTTGCTTTGGCTGATCCAATACTTATAACAACTTCAGGACGTCCACTTAAGTCTTTTGCAGATTGTTAGATTGTTAGGCACATACACAAATTAGAAAAGTAGCTGCTAGGAAGAGTTAAATTCAAACTGATTTAAGAAGCCGTATGTGAACATTAGTAGATATTCCAATGGTTGGTTCTGGAATCACCAACAATGGAAATACAGCCAGAATGTTTTTGAAAGACACTAATGTCGCTTTCCAGATAACTGGCGTAGTTAAAAATATTCAGCACAGTTTTGCGGATAATTGCATGTGGAAATGCAGTGAACTCAGAATCTTTCCGCATATATTTATGAGAAACAGCTGAAATTTTTGTTGACACCCATACATGGTTTTGTATGACTCCATCTCTTTCAAAAATTCTGATACATGGTGCTGACATAATCGAAAATGTGTCGCTTCCAATTGGAATGATGTCGGAGGAGACGCTTGAGGCGCGTACAAAAGATTTTCGAAAAGTTCGGGAACATCACACAAGAAAGAATGCCAGTTTAAATACAATGGCAGACCTGCTCAACCTGTTATTAGTTTGCTCAGACCCACTAATTTCATCGTAGTTCAAAAGTACTTCAAAATTCGTGGAAATAAATATCATATTGGATGACTGTTTTCAGTCCTGAATGATCTGCCTAGAAGTCATATTTCTGAAAGCTACGATTCAGAATTTTTTTTTTTTATTAAATTTCTCGTTAATTCAATTGTTTTTCCATCCATAAAAAAAAATATTATTCATATAACCATTGCAACTTTCATTTCACTTGAAAGCACTATGCTACGATTTTAGGAATTTACAAATTAAAGTCTGCACTCACAATAAACAAACAAAAATTCCGAATTAGAAACAACTTCCGCAAAAAACAACAACAAAAAAAGCCTTTAACTTTGGAATGTTTAAAATCGAAAAAAGAGCAAAATCTTTTTACTTAACCAAAACATAAGCTCAAATCGCTTAGCTTAATTGATTTCAGTAAGAAGTCTTAACAAATAACAACAACAACAACAACAACCACAACAACAAAAAGAAACTCACTTTTAACTACTTAACAAAATGCAACCAACAGCCAATAAATCGTAATCATAAACGATCACCCATAAAGTTGCAGTCAAATGCAAAGAGGAAAACCATCGATCACTTATTTTAAGAACGACTTCGGCTGCTGATACTGATACTTAACTGCCTGGTAGCTGTAACAAGGCAATAAAATGTGCTTTTAAATGACGACAACGTCTCAGATGACGATGAGAGACAGATAGACATTAACGATATGTAAAAAAAACGAAAGACACATAAAGGTGCAACTTGACTTTAAAAAAAGAAAATGTATTTCAAAAAATGAAATACACATAAAATGAAATTAAAAGCCAAACGTGTCAGGCTGGCATTCTCTTCAAAAAAAGAAGCAAAAAAAAGTTACAACTAAAAGTATATGTGTCCCTGGTTCGACTGACTGTCAGTTAGTCAGTCAGTCAGTCATCAGGCGAGGCACTCAATCAGCGGCAGCAGCAATAATTTCGTAAGAAAAAAACTTCTTAGCTGTGTGCCTTATCACATAACTCAAATCGACAATGAGACATGAACAGCTCATCAACAACGTCGACTGACTGTGATGCAGTGCTTCTTTGGGACAGCCAGCTACAAAAACAGAAGCGTTGATGATACTTGCTATAAACGACAACGATGACGTGGACGCGGACGCGGACGTCGCACCTAAGCGCCTAATGAAGTGTCTCAAAGTAGCTGTTAATATATCAGTGAGCGGTGAAAAAATGGGCGCTACAAAAATAGCATCAGTGATGAAAAATGAAATGGAGAACACCAAAACGCATAGCGGAGATATAAAAAAAAAAATGCTATTCGGAGTTACGCAAAGCAGCAGTGGGAACTCTCAGGCAAAGCTGCCTAGTTAAAAACATTTTTTTTATAGCAAGTGATAAATTTGCTATAAAAGAAAATATCATATCCAATTCCAAGGCTCTGTCATTAAAAAGAAATCAGTTAGATGATGACTAGATGGAGAAGCACACTACGCTCCTTCCTATGAGGAAGTTTAGCGTAGAGTAGCAGTTGTATAAGAGAAGGTGTCTGAAACTGCCACACCTGCCCACATTTAACTGCGTGTTGTATACAAAGTGGGTTGCTTAAGAGGTTTGTAATAATTGTAATGAAGATGTCTTTTATGCTTAAAGAGGACAACCGATTTTCCGAAAAAAGAAATATATACGATATATAGCATCACTAACAAATGTGCAAAATATATATTGTTTTATATCAAAATCGAACCAATATTATGAAAGTAAAAAGAATTAACAAGCTTCACACGCACATCGAATTAAACATATGAAGACCTCTCTTTTTTCTCTCTTGTAATACTCAGCAAATGAAAACGCAAAACAAACGACGAGAGAGAGAAATTCAATTCTTTGTCTCTTTTTCTTTCTCTCCCTTGCTTTGAGGCATATACCAATTGAGAGAACCGTAAGTAGTAGTTAACCAATATTTATATGTTTCATAGATGCATGATGTATTTCAATAAAGTGAACGTCATTTTGCCACTCACATATCAAAGACAACGATCATTTGCCAGTATAAATGGAAAGTGTTGAGAATGTTGGGCACAATGTATACGAATATTTCGAATAAACTCAAATTATAATCATATAACCTAACCTCTACCATATTAAACAACCCTCGCACATCCTCTCAACGGACGCAGTTTTAAATTACCATTTTGGGCACTTGATTGATGACGACGGAAAGAGCCTTCTCAGCTAGCGCATATGCCTGCAGCTCTAAAGGAACTTATCATTTTGACATTTTAATGACGCACACACAGCGAATACGAAGAGCGAACACCTCAGCATTTCGCTGCTAGACATCCAATCACACTTCAAATTACATACCACTTCTTTGGCTAGCATGCAAAATAGCTCAAAGAGCCAAGTGACCAGCCAAACGCAATTCAAACGCTAGCAACATTCTTCAGTCAGTCAGTTAGCCAATCAGTCAGTCAGTAAATCAAGGTTACAACACTTTTCACGCATTTTGCGCACCTGTACCGGCATCATACTACGAAGGGTACATAGCATACATAGAGCAAACAACATCAAACTACCTCCATCCACTCAATCCAATATACAAAACGCTCGTAAAGTGTTTTGAAAAATGTCACCCGTGGGGCGTTTTTTGTCATTTCAGAAGTGTTCAATCAACTGTCAGCACAACACAGAGTTGCATTGGATCAGCGATGACTGTGCTGCTTTTAGCTGGAATGTGATTAGCCTGCAGGAATATTGTAATTCAAGTTTTAAACATTGTTTGTAATGTCAAGTAGTCAGTGGCTTTAAAAATGTTTACCAGCTTAAAACCAGCCGGCTTACTTATTGGTAAACTACAGTAGTTTCAATTGACAGCTAACAGTTAAAGAAACAATTTCCAATTGGCACAAACTAAAAAAATAAATATATTTTCTTTGGATTGGATTTTGAGATATGCCTTTTTTAATTTTTTCACCATTTTTTCGAAGCTTATATATTTAAACATAACTCGTTAAAAGTTTAACCGATTTAGGTAAATGAAATACAAAATCAAAGATAAAACAATGAATTGCAAATTTCGTTCAAGCACTTTGTAAATCGGCTCGGTAGTTAGGGCGCCATAGGCAGAAATATAGCCAAAATGACAAAAATTAAATCGAAAATACATTAAATCGCTACTAAAAGTTCGACAATGGTTAAACATATTCAGTTTAGTATTACTAACTTAAGAACAATCTTTTACAAAGAAAACAAGCTACTGTTGAAGTAAATCCATGGAAGGATTCAAAAGTTATGAGCAATTGAGCGATGGTAACTAAATTTAAAAATCTGTAATTCAAAATCATGTACATAAAATAACAACTTTTTTCTACATATATTTTTATTTTAATATTGTTGCATAGTGTTACTAAAGTAGTCTTTGAAATTAGAGTTATACACAAATACAACAAATTTTCATTATCTAGTACACGCTAGGTCACACTAGGGAACAGGGCCATATATTATACTGCAGAAAGTGTCGCTGAAAATGTCTGAAGAAGCGTCTGTTATTTTCATTAAAACGGTGCTCAGCGCACTGGATGACTTCCAGCGTCCGGCGAGCTTCGAAGAACTTGCCAGCAAAATGTCGGTCATCTATTGTTATATACCAATTGATGATGTGGAGAATGCAACGCGTATTTGTCTCAATTTTGGCATGGATTGTAACATTATAGAGCAAGTAGACAACGATATGTACGACATTGTGGGAAATCTCAAGAACTTGGACGAAGCTGAATTGACAGCAAAAATGCTAACTACGGAGGAAGTGCGCGAACCGTTGGGTAAGTTCTACAAAAGAAGCTTTTAAATAATGTTAAACAAAAATATTATTTCCATTATAAACAGCTGAAGCAGACAATCTTGAGCATTAGAGCGCCAATATAAAGAAATGATAGCAAAAAAAATTTCAGTTTTTAGGGTTTTTTTTTGTTTTTTTTTTTGTTTTATGACAGTGAAGCATGAAGATAGTTGTCATTATTTGAGATTATAGTCAGTTTACATTGTTTGTGCTTATAATACACATCAATATTAGTGCTAGTGAAAAAATTTGGCAAAAATATTTGTTATGAAATTTAAATTGTTGTTCACGCAAAATGTCCGAAGAGCAGAGTTTCATTAGCTTTAATACCGTGCTACGTGCTTTGCACGAATTCAAGCGTCCGGCAAGCTATGAAGAACTTGCCGGTAAGGTTTCGATAAACTATTTTCATTTACCAGTTGACAAAATTGAGCATGCAATACGTCGCTGTCTCAAAGCTAGCATAGAATGTAACATTGTGCAGCAGAAGGATAAAAATAAATACTGCATTATTGGAAATATAAATAGCATATTTCAAGATATAGCCGCACTTGAGCATGTGATGCGCCATGAGCTGGAACATTGAGCATGTTGTAGGCGTACCAGTGCGATTCTATGAAGTTTTTGTCATATACAATTTTGGGTAAGTGGAACAAATGTGTGTAGGTACTTATGGCATTGGTATTAGTTCGTAAATTTATTTCTTACTTCCAAACAGCAAAGCAGCGGAGTTCCAAAATATTCTCTATAGAAGCACTCATTAAAATATTCAAATTAGTTTAACTGTGGTTTTTGGAACTAAATGAAGAGAGTCATGTGATAAATGCATATCAAAAAGTTTATATTTTAAATATACGACAAAAAAATATTACATCAAATTTTTATTTATACTTTTATGAAATGAAAAAAAAAAAAAAAAAACAAACAACTCTTGCACAGCATAGAAAATTTTATGCAATACCTTTTAACACATCACCATGATCAATGCATTTCCTGTATGTATTACAATGACTTCCTGTCGCCTGGCGCTTAACATCCTATTTGGTGGCAGTTAGGAGGGCAGATTGGAATACGCTTCATACTTCGTATGCAATTTCTTGTTTTGCGTATGAGCTGCGAAGTGAAATTTCTATATTTTCTGGTTACCTCAGGCATTACTTGGTGTGTGTGTGTGTGTGTGTTGTGCTGCTTCTGCTGTAACCAATTGTTGACAGGATTGCTTATAAATGTAATTTTATGTGTGAGCTCAAGTGTGGTGTAGCAAATATGTACAATATATGCTGGAAATGTTGTTGATGCTTATTATGACAAACAGATTTGATTTGCATGCGATATACAGCATTAAATGTCAGCACTTGAAATGACAGTTCTTGAAGCGGTTGAGTAAAATAAATTGTAATGAAATTCATAAGTTAAACGAAGATGTTTTTTGTGTTGCGAGTATAGAAGTACAAGTGGGGTTTGGGGTTTCGCAATAATCTCGCTTTCTACGTCTCGAAAATTAATAAATGTTCAGATTGGAAATGGTTGCTTCCACAGGAAATTTAATAATATACATATTTTTAAATACAATTTCTCATCTACCGTAGAAAATAAGATTTTTGTAAAAGTCCGTATTTGGTGAGTAAAGGAAATCGAACATCTATGAAGTAGCCAATGAGATATTGTTGTTTTTTGTTTTGTTTTTTTTTTTGTAATACATAACGGTGTATTTGAAATATCATTTTAAAAGGATTTGTTTAAAAACCAAATAAATTTCCACCATAAAGTCTAGTACTTTTGTAACAGTCCTCGCCTCCTTGCCAAAACACATACAAATATTTGAAGCGAACAGTTTTAATAAAGTTGTAGACGTTGGTCAAAATTATGTGAACACATCTTGTTATACAAATAACAAAAGCGAGAAGAGTGGGAGAGAGATATAGAGATATAGAGGTAAGTTAAAAACTTATTTTGAGAAATATTTTTGACACATTTTTCTCGATGTGAAGAAAGAACAATAACAACAACTTTTTTATTATGCAGTAAAATGTTTTAACCGCAATTACACGTGTTGCGAACACAGCCACAAGTTCTCACCAGTCTGCTGTTTGCATATTGGAATTTTTTGCTACTTATCTCATGATTCTTTTTGTATTATTAATTTGCATTAGGTTTAAAATCTTAATCACTGCAGCTGTCTGGAATGGAGAAAAGCAGCATATATTCTCGAGACATGCTAAAAGGCGCGTAAATGACAGTATATGTTTCTCAACAACTTGCAACAGAAACATGAAATGAAGTTTGTTAGTTTACAAAAACGGCAACACATGAAAAACGGCTTTCAAATTTAATGCTTCTGTAAACCGAACAAACAAGGGTTGTATGGAAAGCGGCACTTCATGTGTACGGAATGTGTTTACAGCATCTATTAAATGCAACTAGATGCGCTTCTAGAATGCTTTCAATTACTATTTGTTAGTCGTGGAATCCAAATGATCGTACATATATGTATTAGATGAATTTGAGTTGGTGAGCTAACCCCAATATATGAAAAGCCGCAGTATGACTTGTAAGCATGCTATCAGCACTTCTCGAAGCACATTTCGAACACATGAAGTCTCAGTTTGTTGCTATTACTGCAATTAATATCGCTTACGTTAGATGCTAGTTTAGAAGTACTCCATTCAATGCTACTTTGGTAATATTGTGAGAAAAATCTACTACGTATTAAGCAGCTTTTGGAATAATCTACTAGCTTTCAATATACCACTTTGAGAACACCTTCTATCATTAATACAATTAAAAGTAGTGCGTAAGACATAATTTTCGTAAATACTTCTAAAAAAAAGGTCTACTCACCACTCACAAACAGAACAAAAAGCTACGCGAACTTGCATTTAAAACTTAAAAGCGTTTATAATACACAACTAGTTTTAACTGTTATTTAGTAAATTTTCTAATATCAATTCATTGTGCAGTTTGTCTTAGCATATCGTTTTTACCAATAAAGTAAACTAATGTGCTTTAAAATATTTCCAAATATTTTACACAAAACGTGCATTATACGAACAATATTTCCCTCAAACTGCAGTACAACTGCAACCACTCACTTGTCTGTCACGACGACAAATGTTCCATATCACAACTAGAAAAAATAGAAAAGGAAAATCATTTAATACAGTTTAACAAATACCCACACCATACAACAAATGCCGAGCAATATCGATGAGATGTTGTCGGAAGTAATAGCAAATAAATTGCGCAAAAAATTTGTCTACAATAATGCTGTAATTTGTTTGCCTGCCAAGTTGTAATATAAGCCAAACAGATTCTCTACTCTACTCACACATTCACTTATTTACCAGAAAAAAATAATGGAAAAAAAGTATGGCAGGCAAAGCAATATTTCGATTTATAACAAGATATTTTGTGAACGTGCATGCTTGGCTTGGTATATGAATGATTGAGTTACTGCACACCCACAAGCACCTTGCAACACTGTCGTTGCTGCCAACTTGTTGAAGTGACGTTAAGGCGATAGTCATGACATTGTCGTTCGTTGTGACTACGATTCGATGCAAACTGTTTCAATTCATTCTGCATGGCTGTCGTATTGAATTTCAACAAACAATGCAATATTTATTAAACCAACTTCCCGACAAAACATGGGATACATGCATGGCATATACATATGCAACATTGTTGTCGTGTTCGTCGTCTGAATTTTCTTTAGCCGATACGTGCACTCACTCAGTTTGTTGTTAAATTTGCAAGTATTTTCTTACCTCATGACACTTTGTGTAAAAGAAATTTTCAATATAGTGCACAAAAATTTGTTTTCAATTTTATTTTTTTTTTTTTTTGCACTACTTGCTATTTTAGACGAATGATTCGCATTAGTTATGCCTCACTGGCAGAGTTGTCGCTCTGTGTGTGTGTGTGTGTGTGTGTGTTGGAAGGCATGCAAGATGGTGTGCAGTGCTGTAGAAAATAGTGTTATGACTTGACTGCAGTCAGTCTGCAAGTCGGTTTGTCGTTGTCGTCTCAAGTGTCACTAATTTTCTGTTGCATTGAACTAATTCCTGTTATGTTGTACAGTAGCAACTAGATATGGCAAGCCACTCATACTATAGATCAAAATTTAGTGTTGTAAAATGCACAATTTATAGCAACATTGCTATTACTATTTTAGCTTGTATAGTTTTTAATATTTAAATTTGTCTGTACTTCACAGTTAGTCTTTACTGTACACAATTGTAACAGTTTATTTGCTTCAACGTGTTCGCTGTTGATTAGACTTAATTAAGCCGCCAGACGTGCTCAATTTTTGTGCTGTTTTTCCACTTCTACCACTAAAGAGTGTTGTACAATAATTGTAGACTAATTTGCATAGTGTAAAACAATCGGAAAAGACATGATTTGAGCATGAATTTCATGTAATGTGTTCATTTTATAGCTTAATATATGCAAGTATGTTTAGAAAGTAGGCAGAAATAACTACAGTACTTTGAATTCGGACGAAATTCTGGTTATACGTTCAAGAGACATATGGAATTAAACTAGTCTGCTTAGTCGTGTGCAGCTATAAAACGAGTTGTGAAGACGTGGTCTTGGTATCTAACAGACCACCCTTCAACTTTTTCAAATTTTGATGAATAATTTCTGTTTTTTTCGAAAACTTTAGAGAAGTATACTATTTTAGTCAGCGATTTGGGACACTGCAGTAACTAAAGTCAGCAATTTTGTCGTATAATCTCGAAGTGTGTCTCCAGATTATATTACCAGCTTATTTGTTTTACATAGGACTGTATTCTTCTCGCATGAGGAATGCTATTTTAAAAAGTGTTTCTAATGGCGGAAAGCCACACGAATAATATGAGCATATATTTTCCTGTACATTTTCGTTAGAGCAGATCAGAAAATAGACAAAGCAAAAATTCTACAGGTGCAAGCGGTTCAAATATAGTTTCATCAACCAGGTGGACAAAATGAGCATCTATGCGAGAGATGTCTTATCTCTGGACTCAAAAACGACAAAGCATCAAAAGTTCGGCCAAAATAGTATATTTATTTATATTTATATTTATATATTTTTTTGCATTATTTCTTCATGCGGTCACACTCTACACAAAAAGTAAATTAGTACACAATAAATTAGAAAAGAGTAATAATGAATAATGCAAAGACAATTGCTTTGGCATGTCATGCAGAAATGGTGAATATACTCAATGCAGGCATTTTTAAAAAGCTTTCCTCTATTGATTCTTTATATTTTAATAAAAACATAAATAAGTCAAGTGTGTCCTATACGACTCGAAGTGAAAAATGTCGCTGTATGTGTTTATAGCTGTCCCTTTCGCACACTTAAAATCCCAAAAACAAACAAAGGCTAAAATATTTGCTCATATTATTTGTTTTTCTTCTTTATTTTATTTTATTTATTTATTTTTTTTTTTTTTTTTTGGTAAAAGCGTAAAAGAAAGCAACATAAGTTTAAAAAAACAAGCACTATGAGAGATGCAAATCACGGACTTTAAAAAACACGGTTTGTGTACCGAACCAGTGGTAGAAAGGTATTGCGATCCGTTGAACGGAACCTCTATCGATTTTTAGTGTTTTACATCACTGAAAATAACTACACTAGAGATAAGCAAAGAACTTTTGAGCACATATTCAGAGAGATAGAGAATAGCAAGTTAATTTTAAGTACATTTAATTTAGTTGAAATTTGCATTTATTAGTGATAGCTGTATACATGTGTTTTAGAGAGGACTGTCTTAGAATTACTAGATTTTATGGTAGAAGAAGATACGTTGCTAAGTAAAATTTAACGATGAACACTTTCAATTATGAAAAAATCGTAGTAGAGTTGTTTTCCAAGTAAAGTTCTAGAGCCGCCTCTGACTATTGTAAGCCACACATCATATTCCGTCTAAAAGTTTCTTACTGGCCGATGTATACAAGTCTTCCGTGAAAACAATTGAAGCTGGCGTTCCCCAAGGCAGCGTCTTAATCCCCACCTTATACTCCATCTTCACTGCGGATATGCCTACCCACACAGCAATCACTGGAGTAGATGACGGAGTTGTACTCACAAAAAGCAGCTGCATTATCCAGGCCACGAGTGCACTTCAGCAATACTTGGACGTATTCCAGGAATGGGCTGAGAAGTGGAACGTGTGCATCATTGCCGACAAATGTGCAAATGTGACATTCACAAATCGGAAACGCGACTGCCCTGGTATCTCACTTAACGGAAGAGTGCTAAATCACAAGCCGGCATACAAATATCTTGGTGTAATGCTGGACAGAAGACTAACCTTCGGCAGACATGTCACGTCGCTGGAACAATCATTTAGGACTAAGGTTACAAAAATGTCTTGGTTGATTGCACCTCGAAACAAGCTGTCTCTTGAAAATATGGTCATAATTTTCAAGTGTAAATTAGCTCCTGCTAGCATAAAAAAAGCTTTACAAAAACTGGTAAGAATTCGGTAAGTTGTTCGAAGTATGTAGTTTTGCAGAGCGTTATGTACGCTTGGTAGGTAATATGGAAACACATCAATGAATGTATGGAATTCAGAAATTGATGCTTTCAAAGTAGTTCAATTTGTTGCACGATTAGCATGAGAGCATGGACATATGTAAGGTGTTGTAGGATGATATGTACATGTGACCTTTATTATAATGTTTAAAAATGAATACAAAAATTTAAAAAGAGCTCATACTGAGCATAGCTGAACAATAAACTTCTTTCCCATCTTTAAATTTTTTGCCCTGTCAGTCAACAAATTTGGTGTTCGGTACATAATTGGCTGTATGATTTCATATCATGTCATCTGTAGCGCTTCATGCTCTTAAACAATTAAAAATAAATCTATCTACAACAACATCTGTTAAATGCAGCAGAGTACACCCCAAATGAAGTACGAGTACACTTTACCCCAATACATAGCCTGCTTCTTGCTGCTGATCAACTTCATAGAGCACACTCCCCTAGCAACGCATAAACACACCATGAAAAACACGTTGTACGCTGTTTATTTGACTATTTGTTGTATTTTAGGTTGGTTGGTTGGTTGGTTGGTTGGCTATCCTGTTGTATCCCACTTTGCTTGTTTGGCACACAATTTAATTTGAAAATAAACGCCGTTGACTTTGTCCTTTCGTGTGACAATGACATGCAATTGCACATTGGGACCGAACTCGATGCGACTACTTGTTTCGCTCTAACAGCAGCACCAAGGATCAAGAGCTCTGGCTATGAATATGTTCCCCTGTGAATGGTCTGGCTGCGTGTCTGCGTGCAAGTGAATGCAATTTTTATCTGTATATACGACGCTCGTTTGCTGCTCTGTGATATAGTCAAGTGTACTTCGCTGGCATGCAGTACTATGAACAAAATGAAGTGCTGGGCATGGCATATGTTTTAGCATGCGCCACATTGTCCTTTTTAGTCCTTGTACTTGTTTATGTGGCTGGCAAACAAATTACAGCTGCTCTATTTCAAATCATTTGGGAGTACTTCGTTGCTACTTTTTGTAATTTTCTGTAAAAATATCGCTTAAAATGTGTGTGCGCGCCATATCAGAAAATAAAAAAATGGCATATTAATGTGTTGCATAAATCAAAATTCGTACACCCACATGTAGCCAGCCAGAGTGAGTGTGGCACTCACACACACACACACACACACGCACACACACACCTCATATACACATACACACACTTCAATTGAAATGACTTCATTGCGTTTATATTTTTAATAATACTTGTTTTTTCTTCTTTCTATCGTTCTCATATAGACTTCATTGTATTTCTCATATTTTGTCGAAATGAGGTTGGGTCGCACATCCATTCATTCATTCATTCATTGACTCGCGCTTACCGACGGCGATAACAATCACATTTTTTTTTAAACGCGCCCATATTTCGACGCTGCCGCCAAAAATGTTTTATTTATTTTCATATGCATTAAAAAGTTGCGTTGGAAAAAATATTACTTTTTTTTATATATATATATATATCGTAGCAAAAAACTTTTCCACATTTTCTCATTATACACGAAATTATTTAATTTCCTGTAAAGAAAGCGCGCTGTTTTTTTTTTTTTGCTTTTTTGTGTTTGATGACGAGCTGTCGCCGCTGAGTGACTGATAGACAACAGAGTGCGCGGGCATTCATTCATTTGTAGTAGGAGCAGGACTATTAATATATGTAGGTGTGTGAAGTCAGTGCTCCTGGTGTTTCATGAAGCGTTATAATGCCTGCGAGCAATTTTTGGATAAATTTTTCCTACGGATATTAAGCCAAACTTAATGATTATGTGGGTCACTTAGCGTTAATTAGAAGAATAGAGTAAGTAGAGTTTTGAGAAAGAAGTATTAGATTGTGGGAGGAAGTGGTTTCAGATTGTAGAAGATTAATTTATCTTGAAGCACAGACCATAGCAATCATCATATATCTTTAAACTTTTGAGACGGTCTGGAGAAAGAAAAAAAATAAAATCGAATAATGGATACTTTCGCTCAATTGTCCGTAACTTCGTTATCGTGCCATGGATTTGCTCCAAAAATAGTTTGTTTTTAATGATGAACTTAGCGTTTTTTTTAACATTTACGTTTATTTGTTATCGCTTTAATTAATTTTCGAAATAAATTCTGTATAAAAAGAAACTGCTTTTCCGTCATATTTCATCCTATGGCTCCGTAACTACCGACCCGATTGATCACTGACTAACAAACCACGTAGATAGTTTAATTGTCTTTGATTTGCTATTTCACTTAACTAAATCGGCTAACCATAAATCGAGACTTGTCAAAATATATAAGACTACCTCTGAAAAAATAGTGGCATGTCGATGACAGTTATTTTCTTAAATGTTGTTGCATAGTGTAGTTTACAAATTTTTTTAACTGATTATTTTTAAAGCTTTTGAAAAGATAATTCAATTGCGAACATGATTTTTCAATCAAATTTGTAGTTGTGTCACTATTGTACAACAAGCTAAGCTTATGTAGATCTTTCCTTACTTAAGTTTTAGCAACCTATACAATTTTTGTTATCAGTTCACATACATACATATATAGCTATCTTCAACTCTTTCATAAATTTTCCTTTATCGCTTTAAACTGTAACACTAAATCCTCAACTTCCTGCTATATGGATGCAAAGACTTCACGCTAAAAAGAGTTCATCAATAGCTGCTGCTGTTGCTGCTGTAACCCACACATTTGCTGCTCACGTTCAAATCGCGGGAAAACCTACTAGTACAAAAATGCATTATACGACAGCTTACTCTGTTACTTAACATTCAATTGCCTTCAATGCACACAAACAATCAAAGCCGACAAATCAACGCCCACGCGACTCTCAACTGTATGCTCAATATTAAGTTTAAGACTACATCTACGAGTATGTTTGAGTACAATGAGTACGATGTCGGCATCTGTGACGGCAATTGCTGTGTTGTAGACTTCTAGTTACTATGTAGCAATAATAATAACAACTAATGCTTACTTTCTGCTGACTTGCTGTCTGTCTGTCTGTCTGTCTGAGATTGTGACTCAGACTGAGTTTTAGCGCAGTCTTGCACAAAAATTCTTTTTAGCTAAACGTTTAACTGGAGCACAACTTATTGTGAAGCAATAAGACCCCTACTAGAAGTACATAGCAGAGCAGTACTTCGAGGCTTGAGGACGGCAGCATTAGAGTTGGAAAAGTTGCTAACAGCGAATGCCAATATGAATGTGCCAGACACAAGCTCTGAAGTACAGTGAAGACTTGCAATGTGCTTTCAAGATAAATGGCAAAGAAAATTGATATAGTTGTGATTAAACTTATGGAGGCAGCCGTGTTTGCGAAATCAGCAGATATTATATAGAGTTTTTACATTTTTTTTTTAAATACTTACATCACTGTGCAGTGATAAACAATTGATAACCAATATTTGGCACCCGAGCAGGGACTATATGAACCTTTCGGAATCTTTCAATATTTTTTGGACTTTAATGTAAAAAAAAATAATAAAATTTTAGTGTGCAGTGATAAAGAATTGGCGCCCGAGCAGGGACTATATAAATTTTTCGGAATCTTACAAAATTTTTTGGACTTTATGTTAATAAAATAATAAAATCTGACTACTCAGCATTGATTAACGATAATAGTAAATAATATTTGGTGCCCGAACAGGGACTATACGCATTTTTCAGCATATTTAAGAAATTGTTGTTCTTTATATAAATAATATAATAAAATCTGACTAGTGTAACTAGTGATAAACGTTTAGTAAACAATATTTGACATTAGCGTTTCAAAAATTAAATCTAAAATTTTTTATAGCTTTCGCTTTCTGCGATGCTACACTGTACTTGGCAACACAGCAAAAATAATCTTACACATGATTGACTTTTTTCCACGACTTTGAGAGCTGCCGTTGCTGCTGTTTCTGCTAACAACATGATTATTTCTTGTTTATTGTTATTTTACGCTTGCTTTGGAGTGCTTTACTCAACTACTAAATACATTTTCTACCAGCTCAGAAGATGTCTGAACTGTGGAGCGAACTGGCTTGCCTGTGCGTGACATTTGCTGATATGTGTGCAGTCGAAGTTCAGAAAAAAGTAAAACGGTTGAAGGTTAAATCTTAAAGTCTACATTTGTGTGTTGCATTTTCTTCTTCTTCAGTTCTTAAGGCTTTAAAGGGTGCAGCAGTTTAAGTGATTTTTTTTTTTATTTTATGACTTTAGCTTCTGTTAAATTATTAAATTTGTTTTTTTTTTTTTTGAAAACCTAATTGAATTTCGATTTTAAACAACATAAATCGATTAGCAGCAACAGCAGCCACTGTCTATCTAAAGAATTTCGAATGGACTTCAAGCCATTAGACGTTTCCGACCCTACTCAAAATGATGCTCTATGTACAATTTCTTTCTTAAATTTTTATCTTTGCTCGTTAATTTTTGACTTGAAGCCAAAGGCGCTAATTTGACTTTTAAGCAAAAATAACATCGTTGATGCTGAGTGATTATCTGCGTCGTCTTCAAATGCTACAACGAAATTCACTCACCTCGAGTGAGTGTGCACCCAATTTAGCGCAAGTTTATGCCGCAATCAATACTCAGAGTTTCTGTAAGCCTGTTTCTGACTGCTGTCATATTTGACATTTTACGCTAATGTCTTTTCTCATGGCTTATAGCTGCGTTCTATCTGAGTATAGACTGCTTAACGTTCTTTTAACTGCTGCAATACATTGTCAGGGGTTAGTCAAACTTGGTTAGAAATGATACTCGTTCATCAACAGACCTAAGTAATTGTAACTCGTTCATTCTTCAGCTGCTACTTTGCATCTATACTTGTTAGTTGAGTTGAGTTGCTTGAGGCATTTGTAATAAATAGTTAAAGTTATTCTCAGACAGTGTCTGGCATGCGAAATATTATTTTTTATTTTATTATAACGGTGTAGGGGAATAAAGCAAAGCAAAATAGTTTTTTTGTTCTGTTTTTTGTTTAAGATTTACATTTCAGTTTACTAAATTATGTAATAGGGCCTTTCTACTGCGAACAATACCAGCAGCAAAAGTTCGTTGTCGTTAACATGTGAGTGGCAAAATGACGTTGACTTTATTTGAATATATTGGGCACAGTGGATAGTAAAACTAAATTCTCTGCACTAAATTTAATTTATACATTAATATGATGAAACAATAAATAAGCGTACAGGAAATGAGCTTTCAAAGTTTCCCACACCTATCTCCTTCATTAGGAACCAATAAGAGAACCAGAAAAGAGCTTTAATTGAGAAAGAAGAAGATTTTTAAGTTTCCAAAATCATTTTGTCAGTCACATGTTATTTATTAAAGCAATCTTATTGCTTAATACGTACTAAACACTTTAAAAGGTTTTGTTTTTTCTAACAGTTTTCAAAAGTTTCAGAATATTGTATTGCCATGTTCAATTTCAGCTCAATCCAATCAGTAGAAATTGTTGAAAATTGAGTTCTAAGATTGTAACATAACAAACATACTAACAATTAAACTAACTAAATAAAAGCTGGTACAAAATACTTGTATAGCCAACGAAGATTTTTGAGCTTCCAAGTACGGTAGTTCATAAAACACAGAAGATGGCTAAAGATGATCTGCAAACTTCTTTTAGATATACATATGTGAAATATGTGAAATGGAAAAAATCGAAGACGAAGACAACGAATATATTGTGTGCAGTTTCCGTCATAGAATAATTATTGAAACACCACATTTGCAAAGGTTCTGTTCAGTGTATTCACGCGTTCTCCTCAAATCGTTCAAATTTCTTTTATAAAGTTTCTTTGTATGAATGAAATTTGGAGTCTAGCTTTGAACTGTGTTATAAAAATGTGCTCTACAGTGACTATGACGGGTAAAAGTCCACAGAAACTAGATCAACGCAAACGTTGTGCGGAAAACTATCATAATAGTTGAGCAGAGTGGAAAAGTCGAAACTTCAATGCACTATGGAGGCTTCGATCAACACAAACCATGAGGTAAATAGAAAAAAGTGGTGTAGAATAGGCGTATATAATCTCGGAGAACTAATCTGTCGTAACATAGTAACATATCCTCATTTATAGTGCATGTGAAAGCAAGAAGAGTGCTTTTAAAATTTGTTATATACATATGAATCAATAAGTGCTTAGTAGAACAGCTTTTAAAGCTTTCATATTATACATATTCACAATTTTGGTTAAACCGTTCAAACTGATTATATTTGAGCAACATTTGAGCAGCATTCTGTATATGTTTTTACTAACACTATTTAAAAACTAGAACTGTTTTTTGAGTTTAAAATCAGCTGTTATCAAAAATCTTAACGGAAAGACAATTTAAACTAATCTCTTTAAACAAATTCGGCCGTTAGATACGTTCAAAACGCAAAATATACACAGGAAACTAACTCTACTAACTAACGAAATAAAAAGAGAAAAAACAATTTCAACTTTGATTTTAATTGATAAGACATTATAATACATAAACTGTTCATGCTGAAATACATATAATGAAAAGAAAATCAAAAATGTGAACAAGGCAGCTAACAAAAACCGGCTGATGAAATCCGAAACAGTGCTATACAGTTTGCCTGGTTTGTAATGAGTTTGATTTTAATAAATTTTCAAATAATGAGTACTTAGCACTTTTAAACTAAACTACAAGAGAAATTAGTCTGAGATATGCTAGAAAATTAAACAAACCAATCTGGTTTTATTTTAATTGTTGAGTTTTTTGTAGCTTTCTGTCAGCTGCGTATGAAAAAATACTCAAGATTCTTAGAATTTGCTTTGATAAACATTAAAATTTAAGCGTTATCAGCTGCTTAGACATTTTGAGCTTTAGGATTTGTTAAACCAGCTACTATTATATGAAAGCTCTCAACATCTGTTGCAAGTTTAACCTTTCTAACACTAATCCATAAATACTTCGTGTAAATTTTACTATATTTTTATATACAAAGGCTTAGACAATCATTCCCTCTCTATAATAAACTCACAGCTAATACACACAAACTAAATGCTTCACTCCACTCTTATACAATATCTTTTCAATTAAACTTTTCAAAGCCACAAATTCCACAAAGCATCAATATAAGAACACCATAGAAAAAAAAAACCCCAAAACTTCAATTAAACTGCATTACAACTTGTTACAATTGAACAAAATGTGAAAATTTGTTTTCAAACCACAAGAAAAGCACATAGTACTCCAAAGGATAACATCCAAAAAAAAAAAAAAAAACAGCATCTTTTTGCCGCCAACTACTAAAATTGCTTCCAAGCAAGTGCAACAAATATTCAATTTGAAAATTTTGCACTCTACAACTACTTTAGCACTATGTAGCAACCGAATGCAATCAACAAAAAGTATGAAAGAGTAGTGAAAAATAGTAATCTTACTTTCTATACAAGTTCACTATCATCTTGAGAGAGAGAGAGAGAGAGAGAGAGAGAGAGAGAGAGAGAGAGAGAGAGAAAACCTTTTAGCAGCAAATACTGCAACTACTGCTGAGCAATGAAAGTGAAAAACTAGAAAATGATGCCCGAAAAAATCCATAGAGCAGTTGAAACAATTTGCAGCAAATTGCAATGTCCGCAGCACGTACTTTTTATGCTGTCTACTACAGTTTTTCTTTTTTTTTTTTTCCTACTTACAACAATACTATTCCAGACAATACCAATTCCAGGCATATCATTACTCAACTCAACGACTGTCATTACCTGCGCTGTATGCATTTAGACTAATACGTTTTACACACATTACAAGAAACCAATTTTTTGCAATACCACAAAAAATTTTGAAGAAAAAAAAAATGCTACAAAATTCGTCAACAACGGCAACCCCAACTATGCTAAGCAATCATAAAACTTCTTCGAAACGAAACGAAACCAAACCAAAGCGAAACCAAAGTGCGGATAAACTTTTCGATTGAATTTACATAAATTGCGGCATGCAACAAATCCTGCATGCAGCACTCTAAGCTGGACGCATTTATACTGCTCCTTACTCCTTTGCCACTTACTACTATTTCTGCTACTATACAATTGTGGCAAATGGGTCTTTAAAGCTCAGCCATGATATGTAGCTATAGTAGCGATGGTTATGCAAATGCATTCAAGTGATGTGTTGAAAACGAAACGCATGCAGCATGCAGCATGCAGCAAAGCATTGAGCTGAAAAATATGTTGTATGCTTTTTGTGCTTGTTGCAGTTGCAAGTTGCATTTACTTCTATACTACTTTTTATACCGTATATCCATAGCACAAAAGGGTATATTAAGTTTGTGCAAATGTATGTAACAGGTGGAAGAAGACCGACCCTATAAAGTATACATATGTATATTCGTGATGAGCATAGGAAGACGGATCGATGTAAACATGTCCGTCTGTCCCCCGTCCAACCGACCGTCTGTGTGAACAATTGAATCTCGGATATAGCGTCTCCAAGTTTGGATATTTAAACTTTGCTTTATACTCTTCAGATAACTAACATGCCAACCTGTGTTTAAGAGGTAAGACTGAAAGTTTGTAGCGCATTATAGGAGACATTGTAGAGCCCATAAAGTACATATATTTTTGAACAGCTCAACGAGACGAAGCGACCTAGACTTGCCCATCTGTCTATTCGTCCGTCTTTCTGGATGTTGTTTCTTAAGAATACATTTTAAGATATCTGGCTAAAGCCCGGCACCGAGACTTATTGTAGTTCAATAAAGTATGCATATTGTATTGTATTGGGTAGCAACCTTTACAAACCACACGCCCACTTTTGAATTTATGTAAGAAAAACTTTTCTATTGCAGCCAATATCAATAAAAAAATGTAATATGGTGACTTCTTTTCGACGGTTGCTCCACATATATTTCTGTTGATGTGAGTACCCCACTTTTTGGGGTAGCGCCCATATGCCCACTTTCGACTTTTTTGTATGAAAAACTTGCTTCTTATTTATGCACGCTTCACAATACATATGTCAATGCGTGGGTAGCGCCCCTACAAGTACATCACCTACTTTCTGAATTACGTCTTAAAAACTTTTCCATTACAGACAATATCAATTTAAAATTTGATATGGCATGGATCGAAGACGGCGTTTTTTCGGTGTGTTCCATTAACTTTTAGGCGTACTCCCTGCCAAGCTTATGACACACGTTAAGGTTATAAAGTTTTACAAATACTTTTTTTCTAAAGTTGCTAAGCATGACACTTTGTATGAATGGTATTAAAATTGCAGTTCAACCCAAGTTTCTTTTCTTGTTTTTGAAACTTTTTGTTGGTAGCTTTTCTTTGGTTGTGTTTACGAGTAGTACGCATAAGATTTCCCAAAGATTGCTGTCCATTAATTCAAGTTGGATTTACTCTTAGCATTTATTACACATGTGTATCGCTCGATTTTGATACTATTCTATTCTATTGCAAACGGATGGCATACATTTTTTGCAATAAATTTGCATTTGCCAACGAGTGAAAGAAATCTGTGTAGCTCGTAGAAAAAAAAAAAAAAAGATACCATTGTATTTATAATAGAAGTTTGAACTAGTGCATTTAGTTTTGTGCAGATTTTAAGTTTGAGTTGAGATACTTTTTATGAAATTAAAATTTTAAAGCGTTTTAGTTAACCGAAAACTGCAAGCAAAGCTAAAAATTGCAATTCAACCACAAATGCAACAAAAATTTAAATCCATTAACTGCCAACTCGTTTGAAAATTTATGAGCAGAGTTTGCACTTTTTTGTTGTGGCTGGCTGGCATTTGCCATTCGACTGCGTCGTTTGTTTAGACAAATAAAACCCACAAAAGCCAACAAACGTACTAACCAATAAACCCACAAAATATATAGGTCTAAATGTTTTAAATATTCAATGCGCTCAGTTTACGGTCAGCGACTGACGACAAAAACTTTATACGAACTAAAATACAAATACAAATACAAATAGATACATATACTGTATCTATGCATCGATAGATAGATAGATAGATAGATATATATAGATATATATAGATACTTATATATAGATATGTGGATATATAGCAACAAACATAAAGTGTATCTGTTTAGAACCACAGAGCGACGCGCCTTTGTCGCCCAATAGGAATATTGTATGTCCATTTAGTAGAGGTTTTCTGGCAGCCGGTCAGTCAGTGCAACGAATAATTGGTTTAGCTGCACAGCCAAACATATACGAAGTAATGAAAACTTTATTTGGTAGTTTTAATATTTGATTAAGTGAATCCAAACAGACTAGTTTTTTTTTTTTTTTTGTTAACTATTCTAGGTAGCACTGAGTCTAGAATAAACAATGAAGCTATATTAAGCAAAATGTCTAGAAAATTAGGTTATTGAGTTAAAAAAAAGCTATTATTATGTGTAAATTTTACATTTCGAAATTCCAGGGAAGCATATTTCGATGATCTTTACGCATGAATTGATCAAGATTTATTGTTTCTAGCAAAGATCATGAATGTAGTTAGATAGATGCTGGGCTACATATCAGTGAAGAGGCTTTTTCACTATTTAAGAGGCAGTGCTGAATGTAAACAGAGGAAATGAAAGACATTTCGTTGTGTTCCATCTCTTGCCAGCCACTTTTACAGAACCAGTGAACCAATGTTTAACCTAATGCAATTTAATTTTATGCATATTACCATTAGGTCTATAGCTAGTAGATGGAGCTTTGTATTTAGTGCACTTAATGAAGTTCTGCGAAGTGAAGATATAAACGCCCAACTCCAACAGAATTGATATATATACATACACACAACCAGGTGATCCGATGCAACATACCAGATATACAGAACTTTATATAGAACTCCGCAGACTCGGCTAAAAGTAAGCAAACTGATGGGAAAAAAAAAGAAAGTGGTTGATAAAAAAAAAGGGGACGATGGCACTCGATATGGATCAGTTCAAGCCTCCAGCTATGACCAGACCGTCAGTTTCTAAGTCTGCGATACCCAACAAATAGTAATTGGCCAAACTAATTGGGAATAAGACTCTGGATTTCTGGAAAATTTTGGGAAATATGGTAACTAATTAGTGCAGAGAGAGGGAGAGAGGGAGAGAATGAGAGAATGATAGAGAGAGAGAGAGAGAGGAGAGAGGAAGAGAGGAAGAGAGGAAGAGAGGAAGAGAGAGGAAGAGAGGGGAAGAGAGATGAAGAGAGAGGAAGAGAGAGGGAAGAGAGAGGAAGAGAGAGGAAGAGAGAGGAAGAGAGAGGAAGAGAGAGGAAGAGAGATGAAGAGAGAGGAAGAGAGAGGAAGAGAGGGGAATAGAGAGGAAGAGAGAGGAAGACAGAGGAAGAGAGGGGAAGAGAGAGCAGAACAACAGTTGAAGTAGTTGTAATGATAGTCAAATTCTGACTTTCAAGGAGAATAGAATTGCTTTGAAACACATTTGGTGCTCTGAAATAAAATGTAATACAGAAGAAAACTGCATTTAAGTGTACTAAAACGAGACTTGTAGGGGGCTACCATTTATAGTGGTTCGATGTGAACCTATGTGAGATATTTTCATAGGATTGACGTGAGATACACTAATTTTGCGCTTATAGATTAACAAAAACAAAAAAAAAAAAAAAAAAAACAATTTTCTTACAAAAACTCGAAAATGGTGGCAGGTTTGACTGGAGACCTCCACTTATATTGGTTTGGTCGGTAAATTTGATGGGTCTAAGGCTTTAGTTTCCAAAATCTCGTTGATCAAATAGACGGTCAGACAGAATGACAGACGGACATGTCTATATCAACGCGTATTTTGATATTAATGGCTGTTACATACATGCGCTCAAACTTAATATACCCTATGGAAACAGGGTATTAAAATAAACATAATTCATACCAATATTTACAAAAGAAATGCTTTGCTTCAGCTAAAAATACAAGCTATGTTTTGGAAAATTTCTAAAGATATCGTCTAACGAAATTTTGCATTCTAAACTCCATTACAAATCCATTTTAGACAACATAAACACACTTAAACTATGCAGCCATTATAATATATATCAAAATTAATGCAGCAACGCTCTCAGTGGAGGTTATTTTTCTGGACGCTTGGGAATAGTACACTTAACAATTCTATCAAGGGCACTTGCTGCTTACTCCTACGATTCACTGTGACTACTAGCTGGTCTATCAAGTTAAAAGGTTTCTATAAGTCTACAGTTTTTAAGGTACTTCACGTCAACTTAAGCAGGCTGTTTATTTGTTATTTGTTTATCAGTTTATGAACAAAAATTAATATGAAAAGTGGACAAACTAGCTGCTTTTGAACAACCCCAGGCATGTTCATATAAATATGAGATACTTCGAAGATATGTAAAGTGCTACCTATGCTAATAAATACTACCAATATGTGTACTGATTACGTTACGCATGTGAGAAAGAAGTTAGATATATGTATGAGCTATGTGTGATAATAAAAACAATTGAGTGACGCATTCTGCGCCAACTTATATGAACAAAGTAAGTGTTTATTTTACATTTAATTTTTATAAAATTGATAAAATTTGATTTGCAAACAAACAGATAAACAATATTCCGCAAAACTGAAAATTAATGTCAAGACGAATTATCTGTATATTTTTTTCGATATAAACAGGCTGCTTATTTTGAGGTGAGCTACCTATTTATTTTAAGCAAAACAGAATGCAATCTAATACTCGTAGTTATTTACGCTTGTAACTTAAAACTTTAATTGCAACTCACCCCAAATGCTTACATTTTATAACGTTGCATATTAATGCATTCCATAAACCACATATGAAACATACCTGTAACGATAAGAAAAAATGTGAAAAAATTTAAGCCTTAATTAATAAACATGAGCAAAAGTGTTGGAAACATTGTTTACTAATTAATTTTCTGTTGCATGTACAGCGATTTAATAAAAAATATTATGCATAATTTGCATATATGCACTCGTACCTGCCTATTTAATACAAATACCATATATAACATACCTATATATTGTAATATAATGCATATCGGCGGCGACTAAAACCACAAAAACCAATTTTTAAACACTCAGCTATGCAAAGAGTGGCAAACAAACCGAACGCCCACATAACTATTAAAATTTCATGGTTTCAAAGTGTATAGTGTATGCGTGATGCATGTTTGTACAATACTATTGTAGAATATGATCCGACGATGTACAATATATTGTACTATATACGAAATCGGTGGCAGCTGTGGTGTGCGTTTTAATTTAACGCACGCAGTATTAAAATTTCTATGCCGCAGATGCATAGTTTGAAAGCGCAATAAACTAGTCAACCAGGTTCAAAGGCCGCCGACCACCAAAGGTGCTGGGTGCGTGTCTCATACATAAAACACTGCGGTTACTGTTTTGTAATATTTTTGCGTACGTCTAAATGACAAAGTTATACCATCAACAGAAAATAAACCAAGTTCAGCAATTGCAACAGTTACAGACGGACTGGACTGACTGAAATTCAACAAAAGCCTTAGCTTAATTTGTTTTTGTACGCCATAAAAAGATACATATGTGGGCGTGTTAATTATCATAGAGAGATAGAGAGACTACTAATGCGGTTGTTTAAACACCATTAAATAGTGCTCAGGCATACATACACTAATTCGCTTTGTGACCTTTGACATTAATGGTTGAACATTTGTGTAGCTTGTAGATACTGCATTTGGCTATCTTTACGTGTATGTATCTTACTAAATTTGTCTTGGGCTGGCTATATGCACTTAGACGCGCCCTCCTTATTTTGACAGCATTTGTACATTCATTTGTTGATTCCATAATATGTACGTCTGGAGCTGTCATATACGTTAAGTAATCTTGCTTTGATGTTGATTTGAGCAGAGTAGTTCCACACTCACTCACTAGGTAATTTTGTCTGCGTTTATTAATGATTGCATTGAGGCGTTGCTAAAAGCGCATAACTGAGTCTAATTGATTAGTGGCATGTTTTGTTTTTTTTTTTTTTTTGTTTTTTTATGCTCTAAGAGTTGTAATTAAATTTGTTTTGAGTTTATTTCATAATAAGCAGTGAGTTACATCAAACATATGTGAGTTACATCAAATATATAAAAAAAGTGTTTAAGTAAACTGTTAATAATAGTTAGGAAGCTCAAAAACTGCTGAACAATTACAATTATTTATTTACAATTATTTTACATATTACATTATTTACAATGTGGGGTTTAACCATGTTGGGCCATCCTTACCTAACCTAACCTATTTACAATTAATTTGAAGTCATTCCGAAAAATTCGGAGTAATTCCGAAATATTCTGAGTTACTCCGAAAACTCACAACAGCTGTCAAACGCATAAAACGAAGCTAGCGCATGGCTATACATATTGATTTTAGTTGTAATTAACAATAAACACAAACATAATACTCCGAAAGTATTCTAAGCAGCTGCAATTTTACTCTACTCATATTAGTGCTTTAACACATAATCTAATACATAAATACTTATGCAAAACTGTTTTATTTAACTTTCAACTGACTTAAAAAATAATATAAAACGCCGAACTTGCCTCAAAATGTTTAATTGTATAAACAATACCAGAATAACAAATTAGAACAGCAAGTACAAACACTCAATCAGTGTGTTTTTATACTTTGCTTTCCCACGATTAGTTGTCACTTGTCTAACAGAGAAAAAAAATTTGGCGCCCAACGTGGGGCACAGGATGCATTTTCGTTTATGTCTGCACTATATGTTGTAACGGTAACAAAACGCATTATACTCTCTACTGCAACACCTTTATTTGATGCACTTAAACAATTGCCAACACATACACCTGTCACAACTAAAAAAAAGTTGTCCTTTTACATACAAATATAACTTATATAAGAGTGACTTGGGTAGCATTACGGAGATACTCATATTACATTGTTCTTTACTTCAGCTTTTTTGCGAAAAACTTAGATGCTGTTATAGAAAATACAATGCAAATATTATTTCAAGTATTATGTAAAATTTGTTTGAATATTACTATACACACACACAACTGCATTAAAGCACTACATTTACTTAATGCCATCAATGAATCAAACTTAAATTTTTCATAATCATTCACTGCATCTTTCCATGTCAAATGCTGACTCGTATTATGTACTCTCTTAGTTCAGCTTTTAAAAGAAGATTGCTACTTACAAAAGAAAAATGATTACTTACATTTCATTTAAAATGGTACTTCCTTTTACCTTTTGCGTTTCAGTCGCAAGAAGTAAAAGCATACAAATCTAAAGCGGCAGCAGCGTACTACGTAGTATCTTCCCAACATCAAATTTCATACACTTCCACTCCCAGCCACCGACATGAACGCATTTTTAATGCAATTTTACGAATTTGCCACACTACTTTTGTATCATGCATGGCATGGCATATCGAACTTATAAGCCATAGATCTTTTTGGTACTCGTACATAGTTCAACTACAACCTAGAGACTTTGACTCTGACTCACAGTCTTGCTTGCATATCATTCGAAAGTAATCTTAATCACTTTGCGCAATGTTCATTCATCCACATCATCAATTTTCTTGCGCATACAAGAAAAGTGCAACGCAAAGAACAAAAATAAAATCGGTTAGTAAAATACTAAGATAGAATTTTCTTAAAGAAAATCGTTGACTATATTATACTGTAGAAAGAAAAATAAAACAACAAATTTCCTCCTTCAGTTAAGAAGCATCGCTTTGATTCGTTACGGTTTCGGATGATGTTGGGTATGCTTTACTGTCCAGCTGTTTTATCGGATTTTAAGATATTTTCAAGTTGAAAGATTTGCTTTGACTGTATCTGTGTGTCTGTGTTTGTATCTACTCAATTTTATTTTTATTATTTTCAATCTATTTTACTGCAATTTTTTATGCTTGTTTAATATTATGAGAAACCATACCCTTCAACGCTTGTTGCCACTATCCATTCGTCTAGATCTCAAACGCCCAACGTAGAGCCACGCCCGCAAAACGACTACCAAAAGCGAAATGCTTGTTAGTCTTCTACTGGCTTGACTCGTCTTGGTCATCGGTAATGGCTCAAAATTGTTCAAACGAATTGCAAGTATAGAAAGATACAGAGACGCTACTTAATAAATGACGTTTGTTCTTTTGCTTTTGGTTTTGCTTTTGCTTTTTCTTTTTAGTTTTTGCTGCTTGTACAATGCTTTCATGTCCATATTAAAAATGAATAAACGACCGAAAGCGCCCTCTACCGTGCCGAAATGAAAAACGAAGAACGCAATACTATTTGCGCTTTAATGGTGTTCCCTTACAATTTTTATTTTGTTCTGTTGGCCTTTTCTATAGATTTCAATAATAGATTTTCAAGTTGGTTTCCTGCGTTGCAACTTTTTTTTTTCTGTTTTGTCTGATGGCAAACCGAGTGGCCGGACAGACAGCAAGCAACCAGCATTAAATTGTTTCGCTCTGCAATCTAAACTGGCCATGAACCCTAATGTATTTCTTTTGTTCTTTTCGATATGACCGAAAGAGCAACCAAAGACCGCCCAAACATCTCCTACGTACTGAAACTACTTCACTCCTTTTGGTTAGTTAGTCTTTTGGTTGATTTTATAGTGCAGACGTACATATTTGGTCACTTGCAGCATTTGCTGCAGCTGTGCAATGTTGCTGATGACGATGATGAGGGCGATGAGGCTTTGGCTGCTGTAAATGCTGATGATGGGTGCAGTGCACATGATGACCCCAAACTACTATCAGCATTCAGCTACCAAATGCAATTGTTTCACCGAGTTGCTCCTTTTATTTTTGTTTTTTTTTTTTGTTTTGTTTTTTTTTTGTTTTTTTCATGCTGCGTGTTGTATTTGGTCAGCCACTTACTACTATTTAATGTGGTAGTAGCAATGGTTAGTGCTAGCCCGTGTTAGTTGGTGCTCATTGTTCGGCTTGCAGTGGTGGCAATGTTATTTTGTATCATTTGTGCATTGGTTATTGGTATTAATGTTCTTATTTGATAGTTATCTGTATAGATTTTTATTATATTGCAATGCAATTGTATACAAATATTTGTTAATGCGATTTTGCTAAGTGGCATACAGTTTCGGAATAAATTCGGTGTGATTGCAAGAACGATTTGTTCTAGATTAAGTGTGCATACTAAAATAGAGCGCAAAAAGAGTTTGAGTAGTTAGAAAGGCGTATTAAAAAATTTTCGGAGTTGTTCGGAATGAAATAAATAAGCGAAAATTGTGAAAAAGTTTATGTCGACTTTATAGTTACGAATTTTTTACACGTATATATATTCAGATTTGTTATGTATTTACTACTCTTATATACAAATTTTTCAATTTAGGGTTTTTCGGAGTCAATCCGAAAATGTTCGTAGTTATTATGTAGTAATGCGACACAGTTTAATAACATTTGCAAGCACTTTGCATGTACCGATTACGCTAAACTACAAATTATGCAATTCGGAGTTTTTCGGAGTCAATTCGAATATTATTGTAATTATTGTATAGTACTACAACATAGTTTAATAAAATTTGCAAGCATTTTACACCAACTGATCATTATTAATTACAAATTAACCAAATTTGAGTTTTTCGGAGTCAGTCCAAAATTTTTCGGAGTTATTGTATAGTACTCTAATAAAACCAATCAACTATACATATCTACAAAATCCAGAGTGGGCTTTTCTCCACGCACATAAATGTATAAATTTAAATATCAAAATAGTTTTTGGTGCCCGAGCAGGGTGGGGAATTCCAGCTTTTTAACTCCAATTTTCAAATTCATCAGCATAGCATTACTATAAAGCAACTTATGCACCAATTTTTGCACATAAATTATGCAAGCTCTTAGAAATACACGTATGTATCTTACATAATAATCAGCTCAGTTCTCAACTGCAGTCGCAGCGCTCCCTATTTGACTTTCTAGAAAGCAATTCAACTTTCTAATTTGCAATAAATAAAATTTATAGTGCAGAAAATTGCTAATAAGCACAAAAACCAACGCAATCCACAAGCTTAAGTTCAAAATACTATTAGGGAGAAAGTCAACCAAGCACATACTACGAGCAGAAGAAAAAATAAAAGTCGAAAAAGGAATGCGTTGTCTTAAGAAGCCAACGCAATGGATTAGTTCTAGTAGTACACGGCATTCCAGGTGCTTAAGGCTAGACAAAGTTTTCGCGTTGAATGCGAAAAAAAAAACAAACAAAGAAGTTTAATAGCAGCCTTCCTCCTACAGTTCATTCTCCATTCAACATCATATAGGTTCCTCCACAGTGGATTGTGCGTATGTGCTCGGGGCGAAAACTAAGTGAGAATTTGCTGTTAGTGCGACGACACCAGCATTAAAAAACACACACAAAAAAAAAAAAAAAATAAAAAAAGAACATGAAGAAATTGTCATAAACGTTTAAAACAACGAGATATTAAGTCTTCCAGCAGAGCACTAGGAGCAAAGCAGTCCAGGAAAATGTATATAAAACTTAATGCAAAGAAAAAATAAAAAAATCTTCCTCATAAAGGGCAAACATATATATTGAGTTGGCGACGAAAAGGCCAAAACTAACTAAAATTGGCAATGAAAATAAGTGTAGATTACAACTGTGCCATAAACGCCAGGAAAAACATCAAACTATAATGAGAAAAAGTTAACTTCGCTCTATGTTCTTTTAGCTTTTGGCTGTGTTTGTGTGAGTGTCTTTTTGCCTTCTTGATGTGTTTGGACAGACTGACACTGGTAATCGCTGAAAGAGACATCTTTTTCTTTAAGTTGGTGGAATCATTATCAACACAGTCATTATCATCAACAGCAACACCATGGTCAAAGCTAAGTAAGCATTAAAATCGCACCCAGCGTTGTATTTTGTTGAACGCATTAAGCTGGCAAAATGTTAGATTCGAACATGACCGCATGCTGTGCATAGTTTCTCGGAAAACCAAAAGCTTTATGGTAAATGTTGATACTATAAGTTATAAAATGTTAAATGCGAAATGATGTTGTTAAAGTTTCAGTTTATTCTATATAGTTTACGTTTGTGGAATGTGGTACTTAGATATATATTACGCATAATAGAACTTGAAAAATATTTTGGTTAAAGAGAGAAACAACGAATAGAAATGTGACATGTCAAATGGTTAAAGAAGCCTTGAGATGAATAACTATGAAAACTTTACAAAAACAAACTAATATAAATTTTGGACGTACTTTATTGAACAATTTAGTAGAACTTATATAAGAAAAATAAAGCGTTCGTAGTAATATCTAAGTTTTCGGAGTAAATTCGGAGTAAATAAGAAACGTACTGGAATCACTTACAATGTTTCAGTATAAAATAAACATTCGACAATGATTTTTCGTAGATAACCTATATTTCGGAGTACTTCAGAGAACCTTCGGAGTCAATGCAAGGCGAGTCAGCAAAATGTTTAATGTTTCTGAGTACAAAATATTAATTCGCTAACGATACTTATTCGAACGAATGTAAACTATACTTTTACTGTCATAAACTAAGCGACAGACGATTAATTTTCTGTTCGTTTTCTGGTGTATTTGCGATAGTTTTACCGGTTAAACAATTTCCAAAATACTGGAAGTATAAGTTCTCCGTTTTTATTGTGATATGAATATTAGTGATTGAGAATAATAGTATGAACCTCTGTATTTGTAAGTGTCTGAAATCAAAACTACTATCATATATATATCACATGACTTCATCATTATAATATAATCTTCATGAAACTTCAACCAACACGCACCACAACAACCCCAAATTCCAATCCAACTCATTTATTTAATACCCACAAAAACAAAAACAAAAATGCGCTACTTCATCACGAAATCTATAAAATCCAATTAATCCTTAAACGTTTTTCAAAAGCATATAATTTAAACGCGCCGACAATGCCGCCACCACATATTAAACCGAGCAGATCACAAATTCAGGAGAGATATAACAAAACTAAAATGAAACACACACCCAGGTTCACAGAGACTGACTGGTTTGCTCCATAAGCAAGAAACCATACATCCAACGCATTAAGAGAAGCCGCCATCAGACGCTGCTGCCTACAGCTAAACCTCGATCTCGAACTGATGTCGATCTTCGCGCATGCGCAGCCCCCCAAAAAAGGTGCGTGAACGAACAATCGAACATAATTAGGCTGCGTTGAATGAATAAGGGGCTTAAGACTGCTACAGCAGGAGCACCATCACCAAACACACACAAAATAGGTAGTAAATAAATGGAAACGCAAATAAATTGTAGCGAATTTTTATAATTAATTGTATTGTCCGTCTGTCTGTCTGTCTGTCCGTCTGACTGCCGTCGTTTTGGGTTATCAACGACACACGTTTAACCCCCAATACAACACAATAAAAACACAAAAAATAATATTATTGTAGTTGAATACCAAAAACGCGCAACGCGCAAAGTCAGACAGCATAAAATAGATGCTCAGCGGTAGATAAAAAACAGCATAAGCCAACTTGAATGAACAATAACTCAATGTTTGCTGCTCTTTTGGGCAGACAATGCGCTGTAGGAGATCAGAGATCGCTATAAGGCATGGTATATACAAAATATTAGTCCGACTGTCTGTCGGACAGAATGTGTCTAACTGGCTGGCGGATTCACTGTCTCACTGCTGCTTGAATATCGTCGATCGTATTAAAAGCGCATTAACAAATCCTCTAATCAGCAGTGGCAAATCTTTAAATGATATTTTGTTGTTGTGTGGGTGTGGTGTGGTGTGGTGCGGAGTTGTTTCGTTTAGAGACTGACAGATGCGGTTTGTCGGTTTAGTTTTGATTCCCTCTGGATGAGTTTGAGACTCGTATCAAGAGTAGCGCAAAAATAAATGACACACTGTAGAAATTTTTATTTAGTTCTGCTTAAATAAAGTTTTGGAATAATTTTGGGACATTCAAAAATTTAGAATTTTTATGTTTATATTGCTATATATAAGCTGAGCTTCTCTTTTCATAAGATTTGTACAGAATTGGAAAATGGCTCATTTGGGACAATCTTTGGGACAATGGTAAGTAAATCTTAGTATAAATTAACTTTTGACTTATACTATTCTTAGATGACGCACTGTAAAAGTTTTTATTGGTATGCTTAAAACATCTTTTGGGACAATTTTGCGACATTCTAAATTTTCATAATTACAAAATTTATATATCTATACTGTCATCAGTATAAATATATAAATTGGGACAATCATTGGGACAGTGGTAAGTATCTCTTATCATAAACTATCTTTTGATTTGTATTATTCTTAGATGACGCACTGTAAAAGTGTTTATTGGTGTGCTTAAAAAATCGTTTGGGACAATTTTGGGACATTCTAAATTTTCATAATTACAAAATTTGTATATCTATACTTTCATAAGCAAACTGTATGCAAAAATTAAGCTTCTTTTTTTAAGATCTGCTAAACAGCATGATTGCTAAACAGCTAACTTGGGACAAACTTTGTGACAATTATTATCTTATTACAGATTCTCATTTGAAATGTATCATTTTTAAAGCATTTCATAAACTACATTTATTTCAATATAAAAAGTTTTGAGACTCAATCATAACACTTTGTGATAGGTGATGAATATCACTTTACTGTGAAATTGGGTACTATGCTTTAAAAAAATGTATTATGGATTTCACAGATAGTCGAATGTTGCTGAACACAAACTATTTCACACATTTAGGTAAGAATATCTCAAGACATGAAAACCCTTTTTTGTGTGTCGTTAAAACAAGTTGTAGAACATATAGATGTAGATTAAAACACAAAATGCATAGTTTTCACTACATATTCAATAGAAATGTTCAGTTAACATCTTGGGACAATTTTAGGACAATCAAAATTAAGCAAAAATGTGTTATAAAACTTTAATTTGTGGATTAAAACGTCATATGCATAAATTTTGATGTGTATACTACAAAAATGTTAAACTGGCTTTTTATGTTAAGTTTGGGACAAGTGAAATGAATAAAATTTTGTATTATAGAACATTTATTTATATATTAATACAGAAAATGCATATATTTTGATGCATGTTTTATATAAATGTGCAGCTAGCTTTTTGGGACAAGTTTGGGACAACCGAACAAAATATAATTTTGTGTTATAGAACATTAATTTCTACAGAAAAATACAAAATCCATCCATTGTGAGCAAGTGAAATATACACGATTTTGTATTATAAAACCTAAATTTATAGATAAGAAAACAAAATGTGTGTTCGGATAACTTTTTGGGATAATTTTGGGACAACCGAAAAAATGTTATTTTGAGTAAATCTTTAAGTTAATTTGATATTATATCGTATAATAACCAATTTTCAATGTAATTTTGTGACAAGAAGTTTCTCACAGTGCAACAACGCCTTCTACAGCACTTCTCTAAATGTCGATACATCATTTTACGCGCTTCATAAGCCAAACAACTATTAATAAACCATAATAATTTATTGATTTCCTTTTAAAGACACTATTGACCCAACTAATCTGCAGAAAATTATCTAAAGCAGCTTGAAAATGAAAATGGCAGGAAAAGCGCAAATCGCGCGCCTCACATTTTGACTGGCAAAAATTAAGGCAGAGCAGCATGAAAGCATTGTTCCATGAATGTATATAAGTATTTATAAGCGGCATATCAGCGGCCTAAACAGCGGCGTCGGCAGTAGCAGCTCATATAGCTCACATCTATAGAAGTATAATAGTAGGAGTCATAGAAATTACAAAGATAGGCAGCTTGCTATGGAGCGAGCCCGACTACTCAACTAGGCACAACGTCGAACTATACGTCAGCAGCAATTTTTTTTACTGAAATTTCTTCGTCTTTGCTTGTTTGCTAGGCTTACTTACGCTTCGCTGCATTAATTCGCTCACTTTTGTAAGCTTTAATAAGTTTTGTTAAGTTGGCCAACCAGCCTGCCAGACCGACAGACCGACTCTGTATAGCATAAAAGGCAGCCATTAAGCCAGTAGTGGCTGCTTCTTTTCTTTGCTACCAACCAACATTAATGCCTTGTTCTACTTGTAAGTTTGTCGGTTGCCTTAGTTTTGCCAGCTTTCTAGTTTACTGCTTGAGTGAATGTACCGCACCGTCAAAGGCATCCTTTGAAGTTAATCGTATGTTGTGCTAGAAATAATATTAGAAGGAAAAAAAAAATAGAAGTAGCAAAATTACATGAATACTTATATAAACACATATGCGCCCTACTAATTGTATATAGTCAGACCTTACCATGCTGCCACACCTCCTACTGTTTTCCGCCCTACGAATTTCGCTTTTCACTTTACTGCCTGTTCATGCACCTCCATGCGGCGGCGGCGGCGGCGGCTGCGGCGGTATACCTCAAACCATCAATTGTCTTACTAATTTTCTGCTGCTTAAATCAACGCGTCGAAATCCTTCGAAACAGTTTTGGCACACAACAAGCGCATTTTGGTTATACACTACACATTAAGTGTGAAATGAGTATTAACATATTCTGCGAAAGTTTGTAACGCATTGAAGTTGGTGTTAGAAATACTTAAGAAGCTTGATGTTACGTGTTGCACTGTGTGCTTGTTGCCTTGCGTTGACACTTGATATGTAGACTAGTGTTTCTTACAACTTTTTTTTTAATATCCTATATAGAAAACTTCATGTTTCATATTTCAGACATGAACCTCCATAGAAGACTCAACATACTTATGTTCTAGTTCGATCCCTCTACCATTTAGTTGCATAGAATCATGGAATTCATATGGAGAACCATGAATAACTAATTTCTTTGTTATCAGAACTAAAAACTCCCAATTTGAAAATTTAAATCAAATATAAAATATCCTCCATGGGTGTAAATTAGACTTCCATAACACTTGGTCAAGCAAGATGCCAGGAGTTACTGTTAAGAATATTGAGCAACACTCTGTGTTCAAGGATGTCGCCGTCTTCTTGAAGCAGCCTTGCAGAAGAAATTGAAGCTGCCCCATCAGATGGACATCATTAAGACCGCTAAGTACAAAGAACTGGTGCCATATGATCACGTCTGGTTTTACAATCGTTGCGCTTTGATCTTCCGTCATTTGTATCATCGCAGTCCAGCTGGCGTGGGCTCAATTACGAAAATCTATGGTGTACGCAAGCATAATGGTATGCATCCCTCACACTTCCGCCGTGCCGCTGATGGGCGTGTTCCGTCTCGTTGAGAGGCACCCAGAGGATGGTCGCAAATTGAGCTCGATTGGTCAGCGTGATTTGGATCGCATTGCCAATCAAATTGTTGCATTGTTGCCTCGCAGCGCGATGCCACCAAACAAAGTGGTCCAATTGCCATCTCCAAGTAAGCTGAGTAAATAGTTCGAACTATGTTTAGATTTGCGTGAGTTTTTTGTTTGCGCGAATAGGAAAATATAAATTATCACTTAAAAATTAAAGACACCACACAAACCAATGGTTCGGATATGAGTAGCTCCAACCTTTCTAAATCCCTATAATTTGAATTGAGTAGTATCTCTATAAGATTTTCACCACAGAACCAGATTGAACTGTTATACCAAATAGCGCTAATTCTACTGTCCAGATAGGGGTCCAATAAACCCACTTTGTATCAAGACTAGACTCCAAATAAGTAAGTAATAAATTTTATTTATATATATTCCCATTACCTATTCATACATTTTGGGTCCAGATCGAACCCCTATAGCTTATAGTTCCCATACAGTTCTGGCAGGAACACCTTTTTTTATTATTAAGACGATGCTCTTATAACATAAGACGATGCTCTTATAACATATAGAAACTCTATAGAGACCTTTGAGTTTATATTTTTCAAATTTTAATTAATTGTGTATAGCGTATTAAAGCATCGGTTCCAACAAAATCTATTATTGCTTCCACATATTAGTTTTGGTTTTATCATACTCAATACATATACTCCCTCTATTCTATGTCCTGCACATATATATATATACATACGTATGTCTTCACTGTGGTTTATACCCTTATGTAGGATCTTCGTGTCTATATATGTTTGGTGTCACTAGTATCGTTGCCTTCAATACCGCCATTCACCACGAATGGCTTTGAGGCTTTTAATGCTTTTTATAGCAATGATTGTCGAAAATTTGTTTTGCTTAACGTTTGCGTTTTACGAGGCGTAAATGTTTCCGTTCACAATCGATTATATTTTATTATTATTGCTTGTGTATCTAGTATATATTTAGTAAATGATTTTACTTCTATATACATACATATAGCTATATAATACACCCGCCTAGCTCTATTTAGTATTATTAATTTCGTTCTATGTTAAGCTGTATGCGTGGTTTAACGTTTATTAATAACTCTATTAAATGTGGCTTTTGTCTGCTTGGTTGTGGTTTTTTTTTTTTTGGGTATTAAATGTATGTACGTTGAGTCGTTGTTTGTTGGGTTGTAGCTTTGCCACGCATTGTAGGCTTTAAGCGCTTATGCGCCTAAAAGTCGACAACAAAATTGGCTTTAAATGATTTTGTTAAAGACTTTAGCGAAAATGGATCAATTCTGTTGGTATATAACATTTCATTAGATATATGACTAATAAGAAATTAATGCTAGACATTATTGTAAGTAGTTTATATGAATTTGACTAGCTCTAGCTCGGTTTAAATTGAAAAATATGAACATATTTTGCAATGTGAAAGTACAATAACAACAAAATGTGTTCGCAGAGCATTTGAAAATTGTAAATAGCTACGATGACAATTGTTTCGTGTCGCACTAATAAGTAGTTTATTTTATACGTTCCAAAGTACCCGACTGAATTTATCTAAATTCATAGGTTATGTCATGCTGATGTCAGAATGCGCACTAGAAACGATACGGTATTACGGCGCTGCAAACTACTGCTTGTTCTTTCTTTTGTGATCACTCAAAAAGTTCTGACACTTCAAGTGAAACTGAAAGCGAGTGCAAGCCATAAAGCGAGACCAAAGCGAGAATAAAGCGAGAACGAAGCGAGTAAGCAGTTTCGATACAGCTTTCTCGCTTCGCATTAGTTTTTGTTTCGTTGTTATTGTTTCGTACTTTCATGAATTTGTTTATCGAAATATTATCGCTTCTAGCGTGCACTCTGACGTGGTTAGACTCCTCTCCAACTCCCCCTCCCCCTTCCCCACGTCATTGTTTAGTGCAGTATCGATCCATTCTGCTAACGTATGGCATAGTGGTAAAACGTAAAAGTATAGTAAATATAATGAATTGAATTATATACTAGTAATCTTTTTCTAAATTTGTTCTCTGTGTTCTGAGATACCTACCTAGAAGTAAAATACATTTTTTATTTCAATCTTTACAAAAAATACACCGATAATTGAAGATCTATTTACAACATGCCTTCCAGCGTTTTCACTCATAAAAGTTCGTTTATAATATCATCGATGAAAGCGATAATAAGTTGTGTTCCATCTGTACTTCCTATTGGTGAAATATTTGTCATTCACATGTATTTACAAAAGAAGTGGCCGACATTCACTTGTAGTCGCAAAAAACTGCTGTTTGTCAGAGATAGTATCTACAATAATTGATGATATTTCTTTTTAGAAGAATGAACTGACATGTTTTAGAAAGTCAAGAAAGCTTTTGTGACGAAGTTTTTGCCGCATTTAATCCAATCTTTCAAAACTGCATTCTCTGAATTTTTTGTAATATAATTCATTTGGCATTTTTATATGTTTTGACCAATACACGATATAGTGCTGCTCTTTTATAGCACTGGGAAAATCATGTATTTTAGTCTAGCTCACACATATAGCTTCAGTTAAATTAGTTTACTTAGACTTAATTAATGGTGTTTTTAAGATTTCAGTAATTTCTCGAAGCATTAACAGAAATTTGCGTCAAATTTATACAAAATATATACATATGCAAAATATTTTGAGTTGTTAAAATATGGTAAAATAGACAAAATTCTGATGAATGGTAGTTTAACTCATTCATTCCAAAATGTTGTAGATCAATAAGCATGCCCTCGCTTAATCATTCGATAGCAAGTATTTTGAGTTTTCAGATGAACACCAAAAATTTGTATTGGCGACTGTGATTGGCAAGTTTGTGTGTCGGTAAAAAAAAAAAAACAGCAAAAATGGTGGCTTAAATTTATTTGAACAAAATAGGCTCCATTAGTTGCATAATTTGCCTAAAAATAGAGAAGGAAATTATATTTACAACCCAAATTTTAAGAAAATATAGCGTCGGAATGCTTATTTATTTTGACTTTAATTTTTCAGCTGCTACAGAGAATGTGTCTAATAAATAACTTATTACAATAGATTAGTATAAATGAGCAACACGCTGTACTAGCTGCCATTCAGTACACCTCCAACCAAACATTTATCTTCATCACAACAAGAGCAACACATTAAATATATAGAACGAAAGCAGACATTGGCAATTTTCTGCGTTCCAAAGCTTAATACAGCACACCAAAAATGTGTGGTTATAGCACGTGACAGACAGACAAATTTCTTCAAAATTCTATTGAAAACACCACATCAAATGTCTAGCCTAAAGCTTTAACCGCTGCTACATGATGCAAAAGTAGAGAGACATCAATATAAATAGCAACAATTTGAAAATATGTCGCGAAATTTTGTATTAGACTACACACCACAGACAATCTAATCAACATACATCATCTATGTATAAACACCTTAGTTGTACGTGCATAATGATGAACTTTGCATTTTGAAACATATTAGTTATGCATATAGATACAAGTCAGACACGTTTGATGAAATGCACACACAAAAAAAAAAAAAAAAAACAATCACGTGTACAAATTTTCAAAATTCGCATCGGTGAAGTGACTGTGAGACATGCAGAACACAAATTTAGCATTAAAATTGTAATGCTGTCACATTTTGCTTTTATGTCTGGTCTGGTCTGTTCTGTTCTGTTCTGTTCAGTGCGGGTCTGGTCGTTCCTCCTACTATTTTATATATATGAACGACTATTGCAATGTGCCGCCACCGGCTAAGTCTGCAACTACGTGAGTCGAGCCACCATATACTCTGTCTGCGTGCGACTGTTTTATGTGTCTCACTTTTTTTTAATTTATGACTAGAAATTTATTTAAATTAGGAACTCATTAGTTGGCAACACCGACTCTATGTCGCACTTCATTTCTTCCGCGCTGACTATATGTGTACATAAAAACCTTTATACTTCAACTTTGTCAACAGACATTATTCCCCATTTCTGAATTTTTTGCTCCATATTTTGTTGGGTTTTTTTCATGAGGCAGGCAGGCAGCTGTTTGTTGTATTTGAGATGCTGCCTTTTTTGCCATATTTTTTGCGCTTATTCCTGTCACAAAAACTAAGAGCGGATGTTTCTGTGCGCGCGACGGTGAGTTGCAAAATGTGTGAGTATCTATATGCATGTTCGTGTCACGTTAAGCAAGTTTATTATATTGTAAAGTTGCCAAATTGAGTAAGTGGCAGCTTTGTGAATTGAGTCATGAGGCAAACATAAATTTAAAGTGCTGGGGAGTGTGGAACAAAAAATTATTTTTATATTTATAAAATCACGTGAGCCGGGCCAATGTGACAATGTACGGAGGAGTGTTGGTTTTTAATTTATTTGCATTTTGAATGGCTTGAAATGAAAGCTTTGTAATATATTTCTGAACTTGAAATGAAGTTTTAAAATTGTAAAATTAAAAGTGGACTCCGAATGAGTTTTGTTGGGTGAAAACAATGTTGTATGTAGCACCAGCTGAGTGTAACATTTCTGTATTTTTAAATACTTCTTCGGACAAAATGTACGTTTTCTTTAGCTACCAATGTTATGAAAATTATATATGAATTTTTGAGCTGGCTCAAGTTTACATATTTTCAATGTGAAGTGCGTGCAAAACCAAAATCTTTTTGTTTCACAAAGCAAGTTAAGGCGCGTAGATAATTGTTTCGGAGCACTTAGCTACGTGTACTCATCAGTCCTCATCAGTTATATTCAAGTTCTAGCTACTCTGCAATCCTTCGAACTCATCATACAAGCTAAATTTCTAGCTGCATCAAACTGTTACATATCTTCCCTTTAATAGCTTCAACTTAAATTTAAGCAATTTTCATGCGCCAAACAAGAGCAATACACTTTTGTCTCCTCACTCCCAAAACTATACGAAATAAATAAATAAATAAAATTATATATGCCAACCCTTACCTTTTGATACTCACAACTCCAGCAAACCCTGTCCACCCTTATGAAGTTTCTCGAAAAAAATAAAACCAAATTTTCAAATTTAAAACCCCAAGTACGAGAAAACGAAACCTAAACAAACACTCAACCAACCGAGCAGCCGCCAATTCACGCAGTAAAGAAAAAAATATATGCAAAGCCCTCAATTGTTGCTTTTTTGTAGAATGGTGATGGAAAAAGTGCATGGACAGTAAAAATTATCTCAGAAAGTAGCATAATACTAATTTTCAATTCAAATACAAACAAAACAAGCCACAAACAAGCTTCAGAAGAAATTTAAAATACATCAGCAACGTGAAAAAAGAAATGAAGCCTCAACAAACAACGCCAACAAAAATGCTACCGCGTAGTCGAAAGTCGAAAATTGCCAACACCAAAAGTTTTCGACCGCAAATTGTTGTGGATTTTGGGGAAAATGAACTCTGAGGAGCAGCAGAAAATAAAAAATAAAATGCGGAATACAACATTTTGTAATGCCTTCATATTGTCAAGCATAAAAGCAAGACTGGCAGCAATTATTTGTAGTTGGGCCAATAAAAAAAAATTCAGTAAAAAAAATTCAATAAAAAAAAATGCTTGGCTAATTTAGGCTTTCAGCTTAATTCAATGTGTATTTTAACAAAACATTTGTGCATGGTACATTGAATTTAAGGCATTTGTAGTACTTAAAAAAATTTAGTTAAGTAGCAATAGAAAAATTTTCAGGAAATGAGAATAGTTTTTATGCCTTCAATCGATTCATATTATATCCTTGCAGAAATGCATTTGAAATGACAAACAAGGCACTTATTGACTTATGAGTTCAGCTCGCAACTTTAAACACTCGCTTGACCAAATAGTTTACATGTGTACGATGAAAAGTAAATTAATTTTAAGCAGAGTTAACGTCAGAGTTGTTTGCATAATACTCTATAACACGTTTTTTCCAAAGCCTTCTACTCAAAACTTTTTGGCGCCCAACGTGGGGCTATCTTAAGTATTTTGACATTAAAGAAAGACTGTGTCCTATTAAACTTAAATTCTGTTCAAGTTTTTATAAGTAGCTTTAAAATCTCATACACAGCACTCTGATTGGCTGACTAAAGAAATGATACGCAGGATTCACGAGCTTCGAGATATACTTAAGAGTTTGCAGCAATTTGACTTGAAGTCTACGTGGCAAGAGTAAAAGAAATGATATAGTGCAACCATGATAATTCATATACAGATGTACAGATAAGTACATTTATACATAGAATGCAAAGAAAGTTAGTTCAGTATCTACTTAAAAAACCTTAAAAGATTTTATATAGAAACGAGTCTTGTGATTTGAGCCAAGTTTTATTTTTTAGACAATCGCACTGTATGACGATAACAAGATGTTTGGAAACCTAACCTCAACATCTATACTACTGCATCACTTTTAAATTTTTGAAGGAGCACACCAAATTTTTCAAGAGTTCAATTTTATGGCAAACATACAATTCGTATGTTGGCATCATAGAAGTTCAACTGTAAGAAAGTGTCCGTTAAAAAACGTGCCAAAGGAAAAGAAGAACAACAATCAACAAGCAAAAAACACTGCTTTCTATTCAAATTTTTTTGGCGCCCAACGTGGGGCTGTGTAAAAGTTTTTGTGAATTTTTTTTATTGAATATTAATTTGAAACTAACATAACAATATTAGCAAACAAATTAAATTAATTTGGCTGTTTATTGCTGCGCTGTAATAAATCTGTGTAACTGCTTCCACTCATTCTCCAACAAAAGTTGTGAACATATACGAAACAAATATATGCATTATTAGCTATAACCAACTTCACTTAAAATACATTTTCAAGCATATTTCACATAATTTAACAAAGAATTTTATAACTAACTACCAAAAACTACCGCACTCTAGACCAAATTTAGTCTAAGCGCTTGAAATTCTTCCGATTTTGGATGCTCATAAGCACGCACTGTCAATCAGCTAGCTAAATACTATGTGAGACGGAGCCAAAGTTGCAACAAAAGCTATGCGCATAATAAATAAAAAATGGCAAAAATACCAATGAGCTAAAGTTAATATTGTATATATACCAGATTTGCCATATTCACTCTGTAGACAGACAGACAGACAGGCGGACGTAGGGACATAGGGACGGACAGACAATATGTAATCGCAACGAATCGCATCGAATCGCACGCAGAAATCAAGCGCATTGAATCAGCCAAAAAGGCAACACCAAAGATGGACAACAGTGTATAGGTATAGCATTGTAGTAGGTATAGTTAGTTAGGTAGATAGTCTATAAAGGACCATCTACAACTGCGGCATTTTTTAGCCAATTTAAAGGCTAATTTAAGCAACACATTTGTAACGCACGTTCGCTGCCTGCGGCGTTCCAAGACCAATGGCTTTTAAGAGTTCCTACAGTTGCTGAATTATTATAGTACAAAATGAACTGACGACGACTGACGACGACTGATTTCAACTGCAACAATGATGATTTTCTTTTAACTTATACTTTTGGCTAATTTTGAGCACGTACGCATATAAATTTCATCAAAATTCCAACGAAAAGTCATCGACGTCAAAAGAATTCTCTTCTTGCTTGCTTGCTTATTTTATATCAAATTATGGATTCCTGTAGACTTCATGGACTTCATTGCAGTTGAAGTTGATTAAAAATCTTGCGATTTTGTCATTTCGCATAATGAACATGTTTATTAGCATTTTTTGTACAATACTATTGTCTGTCAATTTATTGTCTGGCTCCTTTATACAGGAATCTTTAAGAAGAAATATGAAGCATAAATTTTATTTTGAAAAATGCAGCATGAAATAATTTCGCCGCAGTTTCTTTTTTGGAACAAAGAAATTTTAATGGCAAACAGCAGAAATAATTTCATATTAAAACGCGAGCACCAAATTTGCTGCTCTGGAACTTAAGAATGCAATCCGAAATGCGACGTTCTGCATTGCATTGCATTAATTTCACATACAATTTGCTTTGATTTATTTGATATGCGTATTGATGGCGAGATCCCAGACGAACTGCTTCAAGCAATGTTTGTCATTCACTCAGTGTGATGAACAGACAGAGAGACAGTCAGTAAGCAAGAAAGAAAGAACGAAAGAAAGAAAGACAGTCACAAAACTGCCTTAAATTGCCAACCACAATGATCGATTTGTGTGCTTTCATTCTACTGATTGTCTTCTGATTGTTCATGCCTGATACAACGTCTCATTGCATACAATGAAGTAAAACTTCTTCTACGTTCAAGTGTTAAATATATACACATGTCTGTTCATTTAAACTGCGCTAAGTGCATAAAGTGCATTGCATCTACATAGTCAATCGTATTTCGTATTTCGTCTCAAAACCACAACAGCAGACAATGAAGAGTTACTATATAACAAGAAAAAAAAGAACCATTTGGTCGATTTGATGATCTTTGTAACAGATCAATGGTTGGGTTGTGCAACGGTCAGCTCGTTTATATTGATAGCTGCGATTGATGTTGGACGTGTCGATGATTGTTTGCTTGGATAAATGTTGTGTATTGTACGAGTAGATACATTTGATGAGCAACCTGAGTTTGGTGTGCGGTGTTGTGCTACTTTGATTGCATTTTAGTCTGTGTAGTGTGCAATGCTAGTTGGCAGCTGTTTGCTATTTTAGCTTGAGGCTTTTTGATTGCTATCGTTTTGTAGTTTCTTGGAAGTAAACGTATTGGATTTTCTTAAGATGGGTACACCTTGCGCTTGTAAATGAGGTTGCACACTTTTAACAAATTTTTATTGCCGATGAGTTTGATGTAAAGTTAACATAGTTAAATGCTATGCAAAAATTCTGAAATTTTTCCAAATACAAATTTTTGATTTTTATATCTCTTCTATTTTGAAAAAATTTTATATACTGCAATTTAAACAAAATTAATAAGTCTATTCACAATGTTGTCTTACCGTCTTAACGTAAATCAGCTGCTGAGAATTAAAATCAGCTGCTGAGAATGCATATATAAATGTGCTACGATTGTAATACCAAAATTACACCAACTGACATCGATGTGTAAAAAAAAATGTAGGCACGACAAATACAAACGGCGTGAGAATCGCAAGAAATGCATGTACTACATACAAGCACATAGAACTGTTTGTATTGGTGCGTTTTCGTTTTTTCAAGCGCGACATCATTCATAGATTGCTGTTCGGACGTGTCTATTTAAATTAGCTATTTATTTATGGTAAATATGCTATAAAGCCATTTGTATATTTAGAAATACTTCTGAAGCTATTTGATTTAACTAAACTTGTCAATCTTTATTTAATTAGTTATGAAAGCTTTGAAATTGGCAGTCGTGATTTTGGTGTCATGACTAAAAATGGAAGATACTGGCATATCTTCATAATGTATGTTTAGAAATGTATTAAAAGTTGGAAATTAAGCTATTTCTGAAACAACTCAGCCGCCAAGAAATCTTCATCCGTGAATGCTTTTGAATCGAGTGGATGAATCCACGTTTCTTTAAATCTACTTTTGATATTTTTAGCCGTGTGCCAATGAATATATGTGTTCATGTCAAGAGATGCATATTTTAACCATTCACAGAAAGACGATATTCACATCCCTAACTAAAATGTGTACCATTCACAGCTATAACATATTCTGTAAATGAAAAAAATCGGTTCTTTTTGTAAAGAATGTTTTTGGGACGTTTAAATTTGTTTTTTTTTATTCTATATTAGAGCAGTTCCACCAATCTTCAGGAAAAGTACTTTCTCTGAGAGAAAAACCAGCTGCTCTCAAATGTTTTTGTCTTTTGCGGTTATAGTTATTTAGAAAAGCAATTGGATATGATTCGGTAAATCGATGTGTTGTCTGCCTGTTAGCCAAAATAGCTAAAATGATGAGAACTTTATACTCAACGCTCAGCGTTGGTCATGGTTCGAACACCAATTTCCTTCACGTTACGTTCACGTTTCTTTAGACGTTACGTTCTCAAGAAAATAGTATGTTAAGGCTAATGCTTTTAGCTATTTCCATTAAAATGCAGCTATAAAAGCTCTAGGTAGTTAACAAAAAGCTTCATCTATACGTTCTGATTGGTTGATTTGCAAGCTATAAAGCTTTTATAAAACATTTCGATTCTTCGTTACTTTACTAAGTAAAATTATAAGTTATAGATTAATATACTAGATTAATAGTGCTACTAGCTATTAATATCAAACAACTTATTTAAGTTCTTAGCAGCTTAGAGAACATAAACTCAAACTATAGCTTGAATAGACAAAAAATAAAATCAATTACGCACTCTTTTGTGCACATATCTCGCCCCGGTAAGACATTTCAATAAATAATACTGAAAAACCATTAACCTTAAGATAGAAATCTGCGTTTTGATTTGTCTTTTTTTCTACCAAGAAAAAATGCCTAACAAAAGGCGGCAGAAAAGTAGCAAATATCCAATGCGGCAGCCACTTAGCAACGAAATTCGAGTAAAACGAACAGCAAAGTCCAATCTCGGAATATACCAAACCAAATAAAACATAGTCAAGTCAACTGAACTCAACTCAAATCCAAAAGCGGCATAAGAACCCGCACAATTTTGATTGCATTTTGATCGACAGACGGACGGACGGACGGACAGATATAGAAATACATATATATATATATAAATATATAAAACCATAAATGCTAACGATTCTGTTTGAATTCGTTTGCGAGTGTGGACGTCAATAAAAAAATCATAAAGAACCAAATCGAAATCTGAAAAAGCAGGCAAACCGAAACTGATGCTGCGACTTGTAGAGATTCCGAAACCAAGACAAGCTAAATCATAACCAAAACCAAAACCAAATCAAGTCAAACCAAGCCAAGCCAAGCCAAGACCACGAGTTAGTAGTTAAATAAAAGAAAAGCGACTGCGCTCCAACAACGTAATCAGATAAAAAAAACGTGGCAAGGAGGTTCTATTGTTGTGGGCTATAGGCGTACGGCGGGTTTTGATTCAAACAGCCGCAGACTGAATTTGTATGATGAACTGGCTTTGAAAGCCAGCAACCCGTCAGCCAGTCAGTTAGCCATCCATCCAAACGGCTCCTAATCATATTCAAAATTCATGGCATTATGAGCTCTAAAAGCTGTCGATGTTGTATATTGGTTTGTTGGTTGGTTCGTTTGTTCGTTCGTTCGTTGGTAGAGAGTGAACGGCGGAAGAGTGAATGTGGCTAACGATTTATGCATATTTTGTTTGTACCCTGTATACTTATAGAGCGAAATAGTTGGTTAAGTCTTAGCAAATGTATGTAACAAGCTTAAAAAATTAAAAAATCCTAACTAATGTACATATTTCTGTATAGCTCGATGTGACTACTATGTCCGGCTGTCTCGCTGTACGACTGCTTGAACTTGGAGACTATAAAAAATAGAGCCAAAGAACTTTGATATATATAGACTCTTCTAAATAAAACCTTTAAAAATAAAATATTTGAAGTTGGGTGGAAAGTGGAACAAAAATACCATTTACATACAGTAACCCCTTAACTGGGTTCATGTCCACAGCTCACTTCGCTATAAAGTATATTTCCTAAAGAGATCTATGGTTCAATTAGCAAATGTACTTTATAAATATACTGGAATACTTATCGTTAGACACAATCGTATGATATCTATCCATGAAATGTAATAGACACGCGCCAATACAAACAGATCTTCTAAACAATGAGCGCTTACCAATGTTTTTTTTTTTTTAATTCATTCTTTATTGCATTTTAGAGTTTAAGCTAATATTATAAAATATATAACTGAAGTTAACACAATGCAATAAAGTTAGTATGTGCACCATATATAATACGGTACCGCCATTAAGCATTGCGACTCTATGCATCCTTCGATATCTTTCAAGGGATCTGTTCCGAGTCCAGCTGCTGCCTATTCTCATAAAAAAGTTTTGCTTCGATAGCTAAAATATCGATCGGGATTATGCCTGATACTACCAGTGTAGCGTTCTCCAACACTGTGTGAAATTCGCTGCACACTCTGATATACCCCAATTCGCATGTAGATTCGAGGCCTTTGCGATTGCTCCTCACGTTCATAGCATTAGCCCATATAGGTGCACCGTACCGTATAATTGACTTTGTTACACCATTTAGCAGAAGTCTACGGCCTTGCTTGGGACCTCGTATGTTTATCACAATTCTTACAAACGAACTGCATACTACCAGAGCCTTTTCGTTTGTATAGAGAAGTTGCTCTTTGTTGCAGAGACGATTATCTAGCATAGTAGCAAGATACTTGTTGGCTCTCTTAGATATAACCCATGTTCCACATTTTTTCGGCAGCTAACTAGCACCGCCTTCGTCTTGTGTTCGGCAAGCTGCAGCCCTGCTGCTTTTAGCCATTCGCAAAATATCAAGATAGCTACGTTGCATTATATCTCGACCTCGTGAATAGTTTGGGCTATCTCCACAATGGCTATGTCTTCGGCGAAGCAAATTATTCTGACGCCAATGGGGAGTTCCAAATTGAGGATGCCTTCGTATATTATATTCCATAGTGAGGATCCTAAGATAGAGCGCTGAGGATCATCAGTTTGTACTTCTTCCTTCAACATCAGTGCTGTACAAAAGCAGTCTATAATGAGAATATCACTCGATGACTCGATGGGAATTCCGAAGGAAGCAATAGGTTTAAGTGTTGGCAGTGCTACCACTAGGCAATATTGCTTAGTAGCAGAAGCTTTCTTAGTCAGCTTCGAAATAGCAACTACTGTTGATTTTGTCCTTGTGAAGATAAGCCACCTTGAAGCTTAGATAAGCCAGGCTGGTGGCTTACTGATGCCTCCAGTCTACTGCACACTATACTCTCGAGCATTTTTCCTGCTGACAAATAGGTCGAAAAAATGACGTATCGCCAATGTTTTCACCAGGTTTTGGGGATCAGTGCTAGGCGCTGCATTTTCCACCTAGATGGATATACTGATTCTTGTAGAGATTTACTAAATAGCCGTGTTAATTACGCTGAGTAGGTTCGCTTACCTATGTGCCTATCATCGTTTGTTATACGTAAAACAGTGTTATACAGAGTATCTCATAGTCGAGCATACTTATTCCCTCTTGTTTTTTATGCTAAACGAAACATATTTGTGCCTGTCTGGCTGCCTGGTTGCCTGGTTGCTTAACTTTAAAAGGTAGTTATAATGATTTCAAAACGTCTAAAGGAAAAAATGAAACTTGCTACTCATCTGAATAGCTAAAATAAATATGAAATCAATTTTTGCATTTAAGCCGACTGTCAAATACTATATATACCACAGGAGCAACTGCAGTATAGAGTATTGAGTAAACTTTATTTAAGGTTTAAGCATTACAAACACAGAAAATATGATTGTATTTTCAATCACTCTGCTCTGTGAGAGAAAAGTGCAAATCAATAGAATTTTTGTGCTTATTGAATTTTTGTTTTCTTCAAGCGATTTTGCATTCTTTTCGAGAAGTTTCAACTGGACCATGCTGCATGTTTCGAAAATATTCCACAAAGAAACTCAGCATTCGTTTCAATTCATTTTTGTATTTGCTACGCATTCAAGGAGTGTGCTACACAACAGCATGAAGCGTTCTGTTACTGATTTGGATGCTGATTTGAATTTGCATTTATATTAAGTTTCCATTTCGTTTCTTGTGCTTTTTGCGAGAAAAACTGAAACTTTTTACAATTTTTGTAGGCATTTCAAAGATACTGTTTTGTTCGGCAGATAGATAAACTCTAAGATTGAATTCAAAAAAAAAAAAAAAAAGTGTTGCTTTTACGTATGCAGATTGCATTTCCTTTTATTTTTTTTTTTCTTTAGAGGATTTAGATTTTAGATTTGTTTTTAATTAAATTATGATAAAGCTGTTTTCTTAGCAGTTAGCTTTAGATATGTAAAAAAAAGTTTGAATTTATATTGATGTGCAGACTTGCATTGGGTCAGGGTGGTGTACATTTTTAAAGCTGTTTTTTTAAATATTTATTTTATCCTAACATTTTTAAATGTATCTTATTTTACTTAGTGTCCTTTACATCGACAAAAATGCATTGACTGCCAAATTGAATTGAGCACTCAATCCGACAAACAACAAAAATATACGATACACGGCTGTGAATGGCAATTTTATATGTCGGTGAAAAATCAACTATGAAAATTAATTTGTCTAAATAGCTACAAGCTAATTATAACTTTTCACAGTAAAACTCCAGCGAACTAAGTTATTTTATTAATTTATAATTCAGTTCAAAAAATAACTTCTATCCACAAAATAAACTGCATTCAAACAGTCAGTAAACTTTCAAACAAGACTAACTGACAAAGAACTTCAGTACAAAAACTGATGTACATAAAAAAAAACCACACTTCAAGCCAAACCAAAAACCGCATTGAAGTTACAACCAAAAAAATAATGTAGTATCTTGACATTTGGCATTAAAGTTGAACTTAATATATAACCCTTGCGCCAAATTGACAGCCAGACAAGCTGGCAGACAGACTGACACGGACTGTAAAAAAAATGCTTACAGCTTGAAATGTACGTACATTATTAATGCATACAACAAAATAAAGAAATACGCAACAAAAAGTTATACAATTTTATTTGAAGCAAATAACTCGAATTGGCATTTAAAGGCATAACCATATTGCTGCTATACAACAAGCTCATTTTCATATCATTTCAGGAAATCGCGCCATGATGCGCTTCAAGCGGCAATTTTGATGGCAATAACTACAGCGAGACTCAAAACTGACACTCAGTTGAACCACAGCACATCGCAGCGCAGCGCAGCGCAGCGCAAACATCATCAGGGGCATCAGCCGCAGCATTTGGCTTTATAATCGACATCTTTTCAGAAGAGAAGTGAATGAAACCAAAAAAAAAAAAAAAAAAATGAATCAGTTCCACAACAAAATGAGTTGCAACAGTTGAAGCTCATCAATGTTGTCTGTGGATTGAGCTTGAGTTGACTTTGCGTTGAGCTGCTATCGCTTTTTAATAATCTGACATTTGTGCCTCAAAATGTGGCAGAGGAAATTTTGTGTGTGTGCGTGTGTGTGTCGAGACATTTGGCGTATTTAATATGACTGCGCGCATGTTGAGATAGACATGAATGAGACACATATTGCTTGTACTTAATGTGTCACTCTGGCTTGTTTTATGACACTTTAGAATGCTATGATGTGGGTGAACGGAAGTCATTGAGATTAGAATACTTTCTATATGAAAATGAGCAGTATCATGTAGCAGAAAAATTCTAAACTGTTTATAAATCTAGAAGGAAAATGATGATTGAAAATTGGTGAAGCAAAATTGTCAAACACATTCTTATTGACAACTCACTTTAAATATGCACATCAAAAATTAGCGCTGCACAACTGTGATTGGCAAATTTGTTTGACGTTGTAAAATCAAATGCATAAAACCGTTTGTCACAGCTTAGACCTGACTGTGAATGGCACATTTGTTTGACGGTGAGAAAAGGTTAGTCTAAATAGCACTTACACAGTTTTTATGCTCAACTATAAAGCCTACAGCACATAATTGTTTTTTCATGTTTCAATGCCAAAATATTTACAAGTTCAAAGTCAATATACGAATTGACTACGAGATAATGGTAAATTGTAAATATAAAAGAAAATGCAGTGTTGAATAACGTGATGAACGCGACAATTTCATGTCATAAATGAATTAATCAAAAATTGCATAAAATGACAGACAGTAAAATGTATTAGTGCCAACAATAGAACAGACAAACAAGCAAGTGAAATATAATAAATGATTAAATAAACGTAATTAGCACCTTTATGGCTGACGTGTAAAATGATGACGACTATAGTATAGAGTAGTAGTATGTATGGCAAGAGTTAATGTAAGCAGAATTTGCACACGCTAAAGTTGACTCGTAGCGCATTAAAAGAAATTTTATTACTTTAATTACTTTATTTGCTTTTGTTGCAAACATTAAACGACGTAGGCAAGAAAAAAAAATAAAAAAAAGTATATGGCAGGAAATAAAAACGGCAACAGGAAGCACAACAAAAGGACACGCTATGCGACACTGTAGCAGAAACAGTGCTGCGTGTATATGAAGTAAGTTAGCATTTGGAAAGGTAAAGTCAACCAAATTTTTTTATATGTATTTACATAGAAGTACGAATACGAATTATTTTATCAAGTCTGATGCTATTTGACATGCAAACCAGAAGTTTATATTAGTTACCCTATATTGCCAGCCAGCGGCTGAGGGTTAATGTGTACACTTTGTGTATACAATTATATGTAATGCTACATTAAGATTGTCATAATTTAATTAAAACGTCATTTTCTTGTCTAATGGGAATGTTGATGTGAACAGTGTTGCACAATGTGTGTTGTTTTGGAAATTATTGGTTTTTTTTTTTACGGAGAAACCGTTCCATTTTCATTTAGATTAGATGACAAAATAGATGACAAAATAGACTAACTAAACTGTGTGAATGAATTGCATCGAATTTTACTCAACAATATAGTGAAAATAGGGCTTAAGTTGTTTTATTTATTTATATACAATGTTCCCATAGAGTAAAAGGCTTGTAGAGCCCAAAAGGTTTACACCTATTTTCCTAATCAACATCAAGATTTGTGTCGATATGAATATGTAAGACAGTTTGTCTATCTGACCATCTCACAGTGGTGCAAAATCTAAAAAAGTTGGGCAATAATTCAGACATCATGGGTTATATATTTTTGATTTCTCTGACTAAAAATCTGATGTAAAAATTTCTAAAAGCGAAAATAGTGCACTTATTTTTTAATAGCTACACTGGGTTTGAGGTCGTTGATTACTAATCTGATAGCAAATTTCAAAGTCATTCATTCTATTTGAAACACTATATATTTAGAATTTTTAGGGGTCGCTGATTACGTTACTGAATTTAGATTTTCAAAATCCAATATAGTAGATAAATTTATGGAACTATTATATCTTTTCAATACTCGGAGTGAATGCATATGAATAACATAAGTTTTGAGTTATATTTATTTGAGGTTGCAGAGTGTGAAACTAACTCCAGAAGCGTTAAATCTAAATTCAATATCGTTATCAGCGCTCTTAAAAACTTCTAAGCATCGAGTTCTCAACAAATTAAATGATTTTTCCAAAATGTTCCCTCCATTTTGGGTGCACTCGTTCCTTTTTTGCAAAATTTTACATCAGATTTGCGATAAATAATCTAAAAACCATCTGCACACGAAATTTGTTTTCGATTCCATAACCTTAAAAAATAATAAAGAAGATTTGCGTTATTTAGTTTTGAGAAGTTTTGACATCGAATTTGCGATTAGCAATTCCATTAACGAATAATACATTACAGTTTGGATTTTTTTGCAGCTTTTTGGAGGTTTCGGTCACAAATAATTTGGTAATATGCTTATGGAAACAAATCTATAGATATTAGAATTGTATTTTTTTGCAGCTAATTTTTTTCAGAATTATAAATGAATTCACCACAATGCTATTGTATATAAGTTTGCAGATAGAATACTGTCGAATAGTGTACTGTATTGAGTCTCATTCAAAAAATTTGCATTGGTTGAATTCTATTTTTCAAATTTTATGCAGCTTTTTTTGGTTTTGAACCACTGTGCATCAGTTTTACGACAAGATCTCGGAGACTATAAGACATAGCGCCATCAAATGAGAATATTTAGATTATACTATTCATTCTTTTATCACACTCGATTTTCCATCGCAGTCATCACATTCGAAGACAAATTTATGTTGAGAATGCAGACACCAATCTGAAAGCTTAAATAAAGCTTTATAGCTTTTTCAAATATAAAACACTCAGAGTGCAACCGTTTATATTTGAATTATTGAAACGCCAGTAAGTCCATAAGGCTGCCAACTCTTTTAAAACTCAGAAATCCAAATAAGTTAACACGAATAATCGAAGTGAATACTCCCGCATTATTTAAAATATGTGTTTAAAAAGCAGTAACTCTTCTATAACCTATTACTCATTAATGCGAGTAGCGCATTTACATATTACAATCAAACTCATTTTCTGCATAAGAAATTCGCGTCTGGTTTTTTTTTTTTTTTTTTTTTGAAACTCTCTGCACCAAAAACCGCACCTAAACACATTTGGCAATTAAGTCGCAGTACATACACTCAAACACCGAACGAAAGTCTCTGAGTCTGCATTCACTTGTCGCTTTTAAGGATAACATTGAACAACTAACAGCCACGAAAAACGCGACAGGGCTCAGACATACGAGCTTTGCCAGCCACTTTGATATATGGCAAATAGACGTTCGAGTACGAAGCATGGAGAAGAAGAAAAATTGGAGAAGCAGCACTTTATGGAGCAAAGTCATACCCACCTAACTACCTATTTACTCCGTGGAACAAAAAAAAAAATGGTTACCGAACATGTTTAATAGCGTAATTTATACGGGTGGTAAAGTGCTGCTGAGCATACGTAAGCAATGCCAGCCAGATACAAAGCCATAAAAACAGTTTGCGCTACTTGCACCAGATAGAATGAATGTGAATGCCAAGGATGTTGCTGGAGACAGACTACAGCGATACAACTGAGATACAGCAGGGCATGGTGTACGTTAGAAAAAAAATTGCGAGCAACTTGAACCTGAAAATTATATATTTTTATTTGCACGATTTCTGGATTTTTTCGTTTTTTGTGTGTTCTCTACACATTGCTGCTGTGGGTGGCAGCTGTGTTTATGGTGCTCACGTGTGTGAGTGTTTATATAAAATATGTCGGAGGTTGTGTGTGTGTGTGTATGTTTTTTTTTTTGTGTTTGTTTTTTTGTTGGCATTTGGCAAAAAGGATCTGCAGGCAGACACAACTAATGCCCAAAACACACGTGCTATAGGGAAGTACTTTCGTATGATTTTCTTCTTTTTTTTTTTTTTTGTGGAGAAGGTTTTTCAAATTGAAGTATTTACTATGGTTTTGTTTTGTTTTTTTTTTTTTAATGTTGTGGTTTCAAATTTTTTAAATATTTCCAGCAAATAAACTAATTAAAAATTTTCATTTCAAATTTAATTAGGCTCAACGTAAAAGAAATGCTTTCATCTGCCTTTACATTAAATGAATTTTGTGGCCAAAGTAAATAGAAATTAATTAAAATATCAAAGCCAAATAAAGTTCTGTCAATGAAGTCAAGTTGTATGGTAGGAGATTGAAAGTACAGTAGGGCAAAAGTCTAAGAACTTTAGTAGTTTTAATGACGGAATTTAGAACAAATGAATTTCCTTCGAAATGTCTGTTTTATGTAAATGAAATGGCTACATTTTTATATTTAGCTGTAGTAAACCTTAATTCAAAATAAAATCAAAATGCAGTTTCAATTTTAAAAGCTTTTTACCATTAAAAAAAAATGCATCCACAAGAATAGCTTTTAATTAATGCTCACTGCTTGAGGCATTACGTATTTTTAATTTATATAATAAGCCAATTCACAATGTCGTCTTATTGTCTTATCGTATGAAAATTTCAAAAGAAGCAACAGCAAAGTTTATTGTCATATGTTAACGTATTTTTAGAGACTTTTGTGGTATAAAGATTTACATTGATTAGAAATTTTTTACCCAGTATACAGGTGTCATCAACAGCTGATTAGTAAAGCAAATGTAAAAATGTGCGTTCACAATACATTTTTAAATGTTAAAACATCATTGTGAATAGACTTAATAATAATATCGATTTCATTCAAATTAAACTTAACTGCTTACCTCAAATTAGCATAATTAAATAGCTTCAAGCGCTTCCATGCAAATATTTGATTAATATTCTATTCAAAAACTTGGCTACCTCCTATAAATTAAAGCGCTTCTCCACTTCTAATTACAGCAGTAAACAAATTATCGACTAATGATAGATAGCCAAGAAAATCAAAATATAATTCACCGAAAAAAACCCAAAAAAAAAAAACGCAAATCTTGTCTACTAATGATGAACTTAAATGCGCAGAAATTATATATCACAAGAAAAAAATTTGCATAAATGGAGTCTGCAATGAAAAACAAACAGAAAAAAAAGACTAAGAACTGCGCCTAATCACCGGAATCATCAATAATACATCAAATGCATACAGCATTTTTGTAGTGTATTTTTGCTGGCGCAGATGTGGCTTAATAGTGTTCTAGGTTGACAGCGGAGTTGGCGGAGTAAGTTGCCTAAACAAACAGCTGGGACTAAAACATTAGCAGCAGTTGTGACTAGATTTGAGCAGTTTTTATTTTATATTGTGCTCACTACTAAGTACAGTGTTGCAATGTATTGAAGAACAAGTGCTGGTATGTCGTTCTACTAAAGCTTTGGTTTGAAAAGCTCGCCGAGCGTTTTATTTAAAGCATTTTTTTAATGAACAAATTCTTATTTAGCTATTTCAAAGCGCTGTACGGGATAATAAACTATCACTCAGTTGACCAATCAGCGAGCTCTAACTTAGCTTTTGTGAGCTTTCAACAACAACAAACAAAAGTTTTATTTAGTTGAGACATTGTTTAGTTAGTTTTCTTTTTTTCTATAAAAATCTGCTATACAGTATCAAGGTGTATTTATACACCTCGTACAGTGTTAAATTATTAAATCGAAGAGCTTCAAAAGAGCTTTTAAAGAATTGTTTCTATATACTAAAATAATAGTGTTTTTACTGCTTCTATATTTAACCTATTAAAAAGCTCAAAATAAATTAATTTGAAATTTATGCTAGCGCATCAATGTACTCAAGTTAATTAAATTAAGTAAATATTTAGCTTTCTGAAATATATTAACAACAAGTTTGGCCAATCAGCGAGCTACAATAAAGCTTTTGTGAGCTTTTGATCAAATTTATGTTGTACTTGCTTAAATACTTTGAACTTATTTTAAGCATTAATTAAACAGTTTCCTACAATTTTGTATACAGTAATTGCTTAGCTTATCATAAAGTTGCGAATAAGCTTTAATATAGAGCTTTTGCAGTAATTTAATTTAAAAATGGTTTAATGTTTGTATTTGTTTGAAGTGTTGTTCAGCTGATTTCAAGCTGATTTTCGCTTAATACTCAGGCTTTACTTGAACAATTAAAAAACTGCAAACGGGCTTTGAATTATATTCATTACAAATAGAAATTAATACTCGCCTATACTTTTTAGCACCAACTATACATATTTCAGCTTTTTAAACTTTCAGAACTATATTTAATTTACGTTTTTCCAATCAAAGAAGTTGAAACTTTCGTGAGTTTAAACAAAAAAAAACATACATTAACCTCTCAATTTTTTTTTTCAAAAGCTCCCAAAACCTTTGTTGAAACATGTAATAATAATTAGGTATTATTTGAGCAATTGCTTAAAATGTTCTATTCAGAATTTACTCAACCAATCATAGAGTTGCAAATAAGCTTTGAAGTGCTTTTGAGACAATTTTAAATACATAAATTGTTTTCTTCACAGTGTTGTTCAGCTACTTAAAACTTATTAATCAGATTTCGCATCTTCACTTGTTCAATACAAAATACTGCGAACAAGGTTTAAATTACATTAATTAAAAATTTAAATTAAAGATCTTATATTGTACATTTTTAAGATTTGCAAATCTTTAGTTACTGAATAATAAAATTGAAGTATAAACTGAGCTTTCGAAACTATATTAAATGCATGCTTGGCCCATATTCAAGCACCAATTAAGCTTTCGAGAGCTTTCGAATAAGTAGCATTGTACTTGAAAAAAATCGAATTGAAATTTCAGTTTGAATAACTCAAAATTTCATCAGTTTGAAATTGTATTAACAATTTTAAAGTCCATATATCTTATTTTTCACGGTGTACCAATGCTCATACTATATGTATTTAACAAACCAAATATAATCTAGCTGCGTTCTATAGTTTCAATTTTGTTTTTCTCTAATATTGGATGAAATAACTTGTTGTAAGTGTATCTAACCACAAAAAAAACAACTTTCAATTAACCAACCTATTACATTACATACAGGTATTGTGTGTTGTTGACAAATCGTTAGAGCCTTTAAAAAACGAAAAACGGACACAACCATTGACGTTGGCTGCCCTCACGCGGCTGCCCTCTCGCGGATGCCCTCACGCTCCTGATGGACATTTGCTTCCGTTTTTGTTTCTATGTATTCGCTCATCTCTTTCCATTTTCGAAAACAAATATTTTTCGTTTCCATTTTCGAAATCAAATATTTTGCGTTTCCGGAAACAACCCGATAGAACCGCTACAAAAATTGTGACAACAGATGGCGAGCGGTTATAAGACAGTGCACAATGCTAGTACAGTACTATTAATCGAAGCAGAGGGCGCAACTGTATGTTTACTGTATATTATCTGTATTGCCACTTATGATAAGATAGGTTAGTATAATGCAGTTCTTGTGGCAGATTTTTTTCGGACTTACATGACTCTTATTGTTATATTTTGGCCAATTTATACAATATCTTCATAAATTATAGCCTATGTGTTATTCTGATATATAAACTATATTATTGTAAGATTTTTTTGAAATCCATTTAGTAGTTTTTGCGTAAAAGACTAACAAACATCCACACATTCATACAAACTTTCGCGTTTATTATATTAGTAGGATTCAAAAATTTAGCTTTAAATATTTATGATATTTGGGCATTTTTAGACACCATATAATAATATTTAAGAATATATTTAGCTACCTAAATTATATTAAGTGCACGTTGGCCAATCAAAGCGCTTTAGTTAAGCTTTTTAGAGCTTTCGAATAAATTTAAGAAGGCAAAATTTAAATAATTTAAATATTTCTGTATTTATTGACGTTGTACGCGGCCCACCCCTTTCCCCTACCACTCCTTCCCCTTCCCCACCTTCCGCATGCTGCTTCGTATTGAAACAAAAAAAAAATGGAATGAAAATCTAAACAATCCAAAAAATTTTCTGTTTCTCCAATCGTCACGAAACTTCACAGGATTGCCCACGGGACTATTTTGAATATTGCCACATAATTCGATCAAAATCGGTTGAGCGATTTCAGAGTCTATAGGGAACCTACATACATACTTCCATTTTTATATATATAGATATTAGATTTAATTGAATAAACAAACCGCAGTGTACTAGATTTTTAATAGTATATTACGATATATTTAGCGACCTACAAATTATAAACACTTTTAAACTGTGTTCAAAATTTACTTAGAGGCTGTATACAGTAAAGAAAGAGACTAAGATAAGCTAAGGTTAAGCGCTAGCAGTAATCCTTAGAAACGTTTTCACTCGAGTTTCGTTTTGGCCCAGGCCAAAAGCTTTTTGTCTCTGTGTACATTTACAGCAGCGCTCACTGTACTTTTATTATATTTTAGCGCTTCAATAAACACAAATGATAAAGCTATTTAAAATATCATTTAAAAGGCATTTCCTACAAGTTTAAGTATGCTTTTATTTTTCAGCTTTTTCTCAGCAACAAAATCACACAGTAATCAAATAGATACATATGTACTTCAAAACCTGCCAACTTGCGGCAAAGAACATAGCTACAGATACACTAACACATACGTAGAGTGTGCGATTAACGCAATACTTAGTTGCTTGATTAATAATCAAGCAACTTAAGAAACTTAGGGGGGAAAAAAGTCCATGGTTTAGCTAAATTACTACCATATATACACAAAAAATACCCTGAAGGTTTGTAGCGGGTTAAGCGCAGCTGTCGTAGTTGGTGATTAGCAACGCCTCGAATTAGGCAAAGAAAAGCCCTTAGGTGGGGCGTGTATACTAAAAATACAATGAAAATGACTTAATAGCGCGGTAAATGAAAGAAAAATACTCATGGTAGGAAAATATACCTTTAAGATAATTTATATAATGTCTGAGAAAACAGATTTTCAATGAAGTTGCTCGCTGCTTGCTTGCTTGCTTGCTTGCTTACCTGTAAAGAGAAGAAAAAATGAAGATTGAAAACGATTAAATATGTTATATTTAAAAAAATAAAAATATAATCATTTTTATGGCTATTAAAATGCATATGAAAACACTGAAATTAATGCTTGTAGAAATTCATTAAAATGCGTATAAACTACCTTCCGACAGCACAAATATTGATTAACATAATTTCGGAGCACGCACTCAAATTGAACTGAATATCTGGCTGCCTATATGCTGCATGATGGCGTATAACCTATAATTTACTTTAACAAGTGAAACGCCTTAAACGAAAAAAAAAAAAAATAATAATAAATAAATATTTAATTTAAGTCATGAGCAGTCAAAATGAAACAAGTTTAGCGCCACACAAGGACTTGCAGCCGACGCAAAAAAAAAATCTTTATACAACAATTTGCATTACATTTTGCCCCACTTGACATGTAGATACAAAAGTATCTACACAGCGCAGACAGACAGCATGTAGACTGCTTTTCATTTTCATTCATAAATTTCGTTGACGATACACATTTGTAGAGCTACATATACATTCTACATTCATTTCAATTCATTTAGAAAAAGAACTACAGCCAACTTCATTTGAACTCGTGCGACCTTTACACTCCCCTTTAGTTTCAATATATGTAAGTATCTACGCGTACTACTACTTCTACTGTCATACGTACATGTCTACTTCATAGTACATGTGGCAGGCGGCACTGACGACATTGTGGGCGGTTTAGCCCTTTATAATAAGAGTACAATTGCATACCGTAAAAAGTAATTAGCGGTTCAGACTATTGTGTCATTGTTGGTTTACAATTTGAGTTGATTATCAGTGTGCTGCATCGGTGTAGCTAGAAATGTATCTGCAAGTGGGCGTTCGTTTATTGTAACGAGTGCTGAAAGCTGTATGACAATTTGTTGTCAGTTCGATTAGCTTTTCAGCACTTAAACTTGTGTAAGAGTAATATGAAATAGATAGCTTAAAGTTTGTAGGCGTCTAAATAAAAATGTTTTTTTCAATATCATGCATTTGTATATACGAAATTGTAGAACAGATGGCAATAATTAATACGGCTAAAAATATATATCAAGAGGTAAGTTACTCGTACCTAAACACTTTGAAAGGTTTTCAATTGCAAAAGTGCACAAGTTTCAGTTAAAGTTGTAAAATATTTTTAACTTAAAACTCACGAAAAAAAAAAATAACGCACGCTTTATATGAAATACACACACACGCACACATATATTTTGTTTCTCTCTCTGTCGCTCATATAAAACGTATAAAAATAAGCAATATATAAATGCAATTGTTGCTATCTCTGTCTTGCAACAAACGAAAGCAGTTTGCATACGGCGCACAGTGGTGTGAAATTACATTTAGTTGAACAAAAAACGTTTATCTCATTTTAATACAATGGTCATATCATTCAATGGAAGGCAGCAGCTTATTTGAACCTAGTCTATTGTAATCAGTTTTCATCAATGTTTTCTTATGACGTTATCACGTAAAATTATCATCCCTAAACCGACTTTACAGACAACCAGTTTTGTTTTTTTTTAGAGTCAAAGTTAAAAATATGCAATCAAAAAGCGAACTTGCTAAAATTGCATATGAAATACTTGAAATGAGTGCAAAATATTTCTTTCGGTGACCTTTATGTACATGTGTACCAAATCTCAAACTTCTGTGCAATTTGGCACCATTCTTTTATATCCTTCAGCTGATCAATAGTAATACACTTCTTAAATTTCATAACGATTGTTGGGGATGACGTCTTACCGCTCACTTTTTCTGGATTCCAACATAACCTATGACCTTACGCTCTAATTTAAAAACACTCAATACAAATTTAATTAAAATAGTTCCGATAGTTTCTGAGTCCTTGAGCAATTTACAAATATATATACAGATATATATCGCGTGCATAATATGAATATATCGGAGCGTAGCAAGATGTAGCAAAAAGTGTTCATCATTGTGAATGGTTGACGTCTTAAGGCACATTTTCGCATAAACAAAACCTCGGGAAATATTGAGAAAGACTTTTATTATTTTGAATTTTTTTTATGTACCTAAATAAAGATTTTAATAACAGATAATCTAAAAAATGCCATACTTTATTTTAATTTAAATCAACAACAAACAACATGATCTGAAATTTAAGATCGATTTTAATTGAAATCAGTAGAATCCAGTGGAAAATTTCAAATGTGAATAGAGATTTTGGATACTCTACAAACACATTTTCTAACTAAAAGAAAGCCTCCTGTTAACAAAATTCACTCTTTTACATAAAACCCGAACCTATACCAATTATGCTCTCATATCGCTTAAAATTCGAATTATATTCGATTTATTGATTTTGCAAACTTTTAACGACCTTGACGCCAAAATTGTGAAGTATTATTTATTTTTAAAACATCCCAACTACAAACGGTCTTTGAACTTGAGTTCTGTCTTTACTCTACAGCTTCCCTGCTATGAGTATATTCGAACGCTTTGGAGAACATCTCAAGCACACTCGACTGCACATTATATAATTTTCTGGCAAATTAAACAGTCAAAATAAACGCAACGAAGTAGAAAAAAACAGAGCGTGCGCGAAAAATAGAAACCAGGTTGGCAGTTACCTACCAAATAAAATTTAAACAAAAAACAAACGCACATATAGGGCAACATATGTTAACAAAAAATAAAAAAATAAATTAAGTAAAACAAAACATTTACAAAAAAAAAAAATTGGTTAAAAAGGTAAACGGCATGAATTTCTAAATTAGATTTTATCAAAATGTAGTATAGCAGTGCGTGTAAAAGAGATACATACTCGTACGAGTATATGAAGACAAATAAGCGGGTGAGTACCTATATGGCATACAATTAATAATACTTAAAAGGCAAACAGTAAAGGCTCCTACAGATACATTTGAGTGTGTGTGTCAGGATAATGGCTGTGTTATAGATAATATCGCATAGAAACGCTAACACTAACCCCAAGCAACCTTTAGGTTAGCCTTCTGGCCATGAATAATGTGCGCTCACCTGGAAGCAAGCATACACGTATCTAATAGATACTCGTACTACAAGATACTTCAATGTGTTAGCTGTGCTACAATATGAAAATGCCAGTTGAAGCATTTTCATATTTCAAGTGGTGCTTTCTTCTTTTTTATAGCGCAGCAAATATACAAATTATCATTATTTTTATTTATTCCATTGCATTCGCTCATGTTGTTTCATTTTAATTGAAATTAGGTGCGATGATTAAATGCATTTTTTTATATCTTTTTCATGCTCTGCATTTTTTATTTTTATTATCGTACATTAATTTGTGGGCTTGGTTTTGTGCGCTACCTGGTGTGCATGGTGTATTGTATTTAACTGCTAATGTGTGTGTGCATTGTGTGTGTTAAGTACTTAGAAGTGCGCTATTTAGCTCTGTGGATTATGGTGAAGCGCTTGTGTGCAGCATTAGCAGCTGGTTATGTGTTTTTTAATGCTTCAATTCGTTGGAATATATATATATATATATATATATATATATATATATATATATATATATATATATATATATATATATATATCATCATCATCATCATATATATATATATATATATATATATATATATATATATATATATATATATATATATATATATATATATATATATATATATATATATATATATATATATATATATATATATATATATATATATATATATATATATATATATATATATATATATATATATATATATATATATATATATATATATATGTAAATATTGGAGATAGATTTGAAGTTTAAAGAAAAACTTAGAGTTAAAAGAAATAAAATTGATAAATGCTGCTGGTTTTGTGTTACATTATGTACATAAAAATAATGTGAAACATTTACACTTACACAACACATATTTACACATGCACACACTTATATTTTGTTCCTCTCTCTCTCTCTCTCTCTCTCTCTCTCTCTCTCTCTCTCTCTCTATCTCTTACTCTTTCTTTCTTTCTCACTCTCTCTCTCTCTTTCTCTTTCTCTCTCTCTCTCCCCTCTCTCTCTCTCAGCTCACTCAATTTTCTATAGCTGCTACCTTTTTGTTTTATTCGGTTTTTTTTTCAGTTGGAAGTTTAGAGCAAAAAAATTGTCTATCTCTGCGTGCTGTAAAAGGCGGTTCACAATGTAGAGCATGTCGATCGAGCAGCTCGACGTTAGGCTCGAAACAGTTGTTGGAGCACTTGTAAACATGTTGGCGAGCATCAGTTGCGTGTATATTTGATAGTATTTTAGTTGGTAAAATTTTAAAAGAAGAGGAATCAAATAAATATTGAAAACAAAAAACAGAAAAATTGATACACAAATAAAACTCTTTTATAACTCTGCATTAATTGCATAACTGAGAATTAATTATGGCAAATAAAATAGCTCACTTATTGCAGCCGACTTTGGCATGCGTTCGTTCGTATGTATGTGAAAACACGATGGTGTTCGTCCCCATGAAGCTATGGCTGGACAGCGTTGACTTAAGAGGCGAAACCATTTTCTGGACAAATCTGTATTATGGATATTTTTATTATTGGGCACTTTAAAGATAAAAGTTTGAATTTCGACAACTGGGTTAACTCTAGTCTTTTAAAATAGACGTTGCTTTCTGCGATGAGCTCGTCGTTGGAACCAGGCTCAATAATATTTGTAGTTGATTATTTTTCTCTTTGTACTTCTTCGGCGCCGATCAGCACGGAGAAATCTGCTGCTCGATTTTCGTCTTTGGTCTCGAAAATATATTGTGAAATATTTATGTTCCGACCACGGTTATTAATCGGTGCTTCAGTAGACAATTGGACGTTTCAAACGAGATTTATTACTTGTCGAAGTTTCAAGTTTAAACTTTAATCTCATTCACCCAAATGTAAATAATCTTAAACTGTGATTCAGATGTGCTATGAACTTCATCCAACTTCAAGATGACTAAAAAATTTGTATAAAATTTTAAGCATGGCAATGCTTTCAGCAAAATTGGCGGGCTGAGTGTTCTAGTCAAATAGATTGTGTTCTATTTGAGCTGGTAGCAGTTTGAACACTCATATGTGCATTAAAAGCGCTTACTAAATTATTCAGCAGCTTAATCAAGATCTAAAGCAATGTACAAAACATTTGCACAAATTGAATATGCTCTCTTCTCACTATATATAAACGTTGTATTACTAATAATCGAATTAGCCAATTTTTTGCTGCTCAGTAGTTAAGTTCAATACTAGTAAAGTAACTCCCAAGCACTACATGATTAAAAACGCTTTCGATGTATCTATCTAGCGTGTGTAACAAAGCTTCTTCAGATACATACCATAAACATTAATAAGAAAAATCAACACAAACAGCGACAAACGCTGTTTGACTGATTTTACGTTTTGAACATTCGTTGTGTGTAATTTGCAATTCCCAAAGGCATTTCCGAACAGACAGTTACATTGTTAGTTTGAGGTAGAGTCACCGAGCAACAATACGACACGCAACAAAACACTTTTCGATTTTTCGCTCATATACTCGTACAATTAACAGATAGACAACAGACAACAGTTTGGATTCATATATGTACATACAATCTACATACTATACCTACATATATGTAAATGAAATGTGTTATGGCATAGATAAACTGAGTATGGGATAAATGCAAAACAATTACATTTTAATTTAGCGCAGAATCCAAGCAGGAAAATTACGTATTACGTATAATCAATGGTTGAGCACAGCTGGCTGAATCTATTTGGCTGACTGGACCTTTGATGCTGCGGGCCATTTATGCAAACCTTAAATCCTTCGGGTGCTGTATGGTGGTATGTATTCAATGTTGGCTGGTGTAGTCGAGAAATGAATATTAATTGAAAATATATCAAAGCAAAGTTGATTGCGTACAGTGAATTGTTTGCGCCACACTTTAGCACAACGTGGAGTAAGGTAGTTGTGCAAACGAGAGCTGTATGAATTATTTTAAACAATAGAAAAATTACCATGTTCTTAGTTGTACATAAAAATGTGTAATTTTGACACTCACACAAAATTCTTCGCTGTGCATAAATAATTGTTTTCCGCTTCTCTTCAGCAGCTGTATGCTGTGCCGTTATAGTTACTGCGCTCTCTAGCTAACACGTTTATTACCGTTTACTCTCAACGTTGCTGATGTGTGAACTTTAACAACAGCTATTACAACAAACAGCCCTCGATACAATACTGCATTGAAATAATGCAAATATTTTGCATTGATGCGAAATTATTTCACTGTATTTATGAAATAACAGCCACATTCTCGCCGCGATTTTGAGCCAAGTGTGAGCACAGAAGTTTGCAACAAAATTGTGCATGGTTCATATGAATTTTAATAATTTATGCGCAAATATTTTCACAATATTTTGTGAATTTTGTGCCTCAACTTCTATGTTGAAGTAAAATTTGCGCAAAACACGCAATTAAATGATACAAATATGCAAACTGATGCAACGACAATCCCAGCGCTATAATCAGCAAACGAATAACCCAGAGTGATAATATTAAAAAATGTTTATGTAGAATGTAGAATATATACATACATACATACATATATAGTATACCGACTCGTAACTATAGTCAGCAGAGTCGTAATACATTTTTGGGCATTAATTTTTGGAAAATTTACGTAAATTCGTTTGAAGTATTTTGTGTGTTTGGTAGCTGTGAGTTATCAATGTGCACATACCTGCATACATACTTAAACAGTTTTAGCTTTGCGGCATTTAAGCCAAACCAACAAGCAGCAATTGAGATTTTTAATGCTGGCATACCCGACAATATTTGTTTGGAAAATGAAATTGTTTTTTTTTTTTAATTTTTGGAAATGCTTTCTTATATTCGATTTTATGAATTTTATATGAAATTATAGTTGTTGTTTTTTTTATTTAAGGTATATATGTGTGTGTGTGTGTGTGTGTGTGTGTGTGTATGTTTGTGTGTATATGTGTGCATGTTTTTGTTTAATTTGTGCGTGTGCGAAAGGCTTGTATTGCGTTAATTGCATTTTATTGTAAAACAAAACCGCAGGGCATAGACACAACCTCTGCGAAATATTGACACAAGCATTCTCACATCATGCATTGTTTCATAGCTTTTTATGGTTTATATTGCTGGAGAAATATCTTAACTTAAAGCTATCTACTAGTTTTTTTTTTTTTGTTTGTTTTTTTTTTTGTTTAAGTAGCATAACACTTGCCAGTACAAATCTATAGTAAAGTTTAACCCGTCTTAAGATCTCGACACGTTAAGTTTAACTACAGGTAAAACCAAATTTGCTTTTCGCACTTATGTATATATATTCGTAAACAAAACAACGAGTCGAGCCATGTCCATCTGACCGTCTGTCTGTATTACCCCATTGCGTAAGCACACTCGCTTAGCACAAGCCTCAAATCAATTTTATTCTTCTTTTCATTTTGGTTCTTTAAAAAGTTGAAACATATGTAAGTTCTGGTTATTTGGTTCGATACGACCAAAGAATTTAACCAAATGAATGGGCAATACGAATGAACGAAGCAAACAGTGCATTAGTTCGATCCATCTCTTTCTCACTCTTTATGTTTGAAACCATGGCGTATAACGCATAGCTGTTGTCTTTCTTTGTTCCTTTCGGTTGCTTTTTTTTAGTTGGCAAAATAGTTGGCAGTTTCTTGGCAAATTTTCAACTACATACATGTGCAACTGCGTCACTCATACAAGCTATAGCATGAACCATCAAATTTTAAATACATACAATACATAATAGAGAAAGATATGGAAAATACTATATTCAAGCATATCACGCTTGTTTACTTCCATTTGTGCTCGTTATAATTTGAAATCTTCATAACCATTCTGGTGTTTGCAATGCTTTAGTCTTCAATTAGGAGAAAAAAGTTGCGCACACTTAGAGAAGTCTTAGTGAAAATATGCGCACTCTCTAGGTGCCGCACTTTTACAATTGTATTTTTAAATTTTATGTTTAAAACTTGATCGAAATGGACTTTTTCGAGTTAACTGAAACTGTCAAAAGCTTTAAAAAAAAAAGCTTATTGCTAACGCTGTAATTGGCCAGCTCTGAAATCCATATAATTTTTTAATACACCACAGTTCTTTGAATGTTTGATTTATAAACTTTTTGCACTGCAATGTTCCTAAACATGGGTTTTATATGTTTACTTTAGTGTGCCACTTACAACTCAACCAACCAATCCAAAAGAATTACATACAACTTACACAAAAACCGCAAACGAATTCGTCAAGCCAACAAACATGCCGTGTCGCACCTAGATGCGAATTCAAAAGATACAAATGAGCATTGCACAAACCTGCAAAGAAAGAAAAACGAATAAATACAATAAATAACTGCAGAACACCATGCCAGCAAAAGATTTACTAGTTCAATTAGTTGGCCTATAGCCACTGGCTATAAAGACATTACATTTCACTACTTTTTCGCTATGATTTTCTCCACATGCCAACTAGGACCACTCACTCGCCAACAATTGCACATAATTCACGAAATTTATGCACGAAAAAGCATCGCACACTAAAAAAAACAAACAAAAAATGGCCAAAAGGAAGCAAAATTCAAACCACACAAGCATACTTTAACACGGTCAACCGCACGTAAGTCACTCACTCACAAAAAAGTATCTTGAGGCTTCAAACTCCATATGCATTTATATCTGTGCAAGGTTATAATTTTCAAACTTTATTTCCATTGCTGCCACAGACAGATACACAGACAGTCAGACAGACAACAGTAAAGTTAACCTGATTTCCATGCAGCGGCCGTGCCATTTTGTATCTGTTAGATACAAATGTAACGCTCGAGTTCAGTAACACGCTGTGCTTCAACAGACAAAGTATCTAAAGCATGTAGCATTTGTATCTAAAGTTCTGCGCGCACTTTGGTTAGTCAGCTTGTTGTGACATTTTAAGTGCGTCATATTTGTTGTTAATTTATGCGATTATTTGATAAGATGCCGAGCGAGAGCAGACAACCACGTTGTACAGAGATACAGAGATACAATTACAGAAAACTGGTTCTAAATGTTTGTCTCTGCACTTGCTGTGATTCTTACTTTAGAAGTTATTATTATTATTATTTATTTTTTTTTTTTTTATTGAAGTAATGAAAACATTTTGACGCGTGTTCAATTACTACTTTTGGTTTGAACGCGTTTGCCAATGACTTTATTCGTTTAGTTGTATCAAACTCTTTTAGGCTTGGTTTAACATAAATGTGGTTGCAGCAGATTGCAGTTGCTGCATTGAGATAATATTATACGGGAAAAAACAAGTCTTCTTAAGAGTATTGCATTCGTTTTTGGTATTGCACCAAAACAATTAAAGATGCATTGAAGATACCACTTAGGCAACGGGTTTAGAATAAAATTTGCTTCATCAGTTATGAGTCTTAACTTAGTATATTAAAATTTACTGAGTTTACAAAATAGCAAAAATTAATAACAATAAACGTGAATAAAATGTGAATAAATTGTAGCATATCAGCATCCAGTGGTTTTCTTTGGTTGGATCGGCGCAGCAACCTTCTGATTTCTGTCGGTCTGTCTGCCTTTCTTTCATTGACAGAAACAGTGTTGCATTTCAAATTACTAAGCGGGTAATTCAAAGGGCTTATCAAATTGCTCTCGTATCAAGTTATTATCACTCAAAATATTCGTACGATTTGTTTTTATTAATTATATTATCCGATTTTTAAATTATGTTAAAAATAGCTAGATTCAGCGGCAAAAGTTAAATAAATAGCTAGATTTCATGTGCCTACTTCAGGAAAATGGCTTCGTATATTGTTCTTTTCAAATGTATACTATTGAAAAGAACAATATACGATGTCATTTTCCTGAAGTGGGCACATGAAATCTAGCCATTTATTTAACTTTGCCCGCTGAATCTAGCTATTTTTAACATAATCATCTATCTGATAAGTATATAAAGGGTGTTACATTATGTCTCAACTAAAAAATTGATTAAAAAGTGTTGTGATAAGTGTGAGATAAGATGTAAACTTTTATTGCGAAATGAAGTACATTCATTAACATTATATTTTTTAAATGATATACTTGAATATTCCTGCGTGGCTTCGTTTCACTTTTCGATGTCTAATTTTCTATGACTATGTTGCACAAGTCTCACCAAAAGTGTAGTACTACAGTTATTCAATTGTTGTTGATTTTTTAACATAAACCATTGACTTAACGTAGCCCAAGAGAGAAAAGTATAAGAACCATTTTCACGACTTAGAAATATTCATATTTCCAAAATATGCTATTGCAGGAAATATATTTAGAAGTGAATTTCACGACTTCACAATAGTAATATAACGAACTCGAGTAGCCATGCAGTATATATCGATTTGTTGGCCTGTTATCGTTGAAAAATCGGTTACTTTTGTCTAATTTGTGTGATGAGTCCAATACTGCTAAATATTGAACAGGTAGACAGTCCGTGAATTTTCACAACGCATAAAAATTATAAATTAGAAGAAAGAAAAAAATATGGATGACAGTGAGCCAATATATTAATAGGAAATTTCAATTTTGTTTGTTTTGTTTTTGCTGTCGAAATTGTGAAGTCAAGTTAGCAGCTCTAAAGCTCATATCTTTCAAATATATTTATTGCGTGGTCGAACTAGGCAATACGTTTTATAAGCTGAATAACAGTCGTGACATTGCAAACTATGATATAGGGTGGAAAATATGAGCTATAAAGATATAGGCAAGTCGTGAAAATGGCACTTAGGGCGTTAAATCTTCTCTTGTAGAAATAACGTGTTCTGGGAACATTTTTTTTTTTTTTTTTTTTTTGCAATAATTCGAATGTAACGTCCGTGTTGGAACCACATGTCGTCCAGTTCCATATCATCCAAATGGGAGCAAAAGAAAAAAAAACTTTTAAGGAACGCTACCGTTTGCCAGTGACAGTTACCGTTTCGGAAGATGTATGGCCCAGTGCTGGCAAAATCCACACCAAACATTTAATTTCTCCGGATGGTATGGTGAAGCTTGATACTGCTGTGAATTACTTAATTTATATCAGCTGATCGTATTTACAGAACTCAACTAATGTATGGTGAGCTATCTTATCAAACAGGAAAATCCAGCTGGTTGTTGGTAGGCTTTAAAGAATGTTTGTTCTTTGGTTTAGTTTTGTTATTGCACGATGACGGCTCAAAAATTGCAGCTCCACGAAGCTACGAATTACTATCTAAGCAGCTCTTTCTTGTATTAAAAACTGTATTTGTTTTGTTACACCCTGCCACCATATGGTAATATGGTATATTACGTTGTTGTAAATATAAGTAGGATTCAAAAGGAAACGTAGTAAACCACATAATGTATATATACATATGTATATATACAAGTTTGATCAACAATATGTCCGTCCGTCCGTCCGCCCGTCCAACCGACCGTCTGTATGAACGCCGAGAACTTGTAGACTATTACAGATAAGATTTTCGAATTTGAATATTAGCTGTTTATATGATCAAATAAAAAAACCTCTTGACGAGGTAAAAATCAAGTGACGAAAGCATACTTGCAACACACAAAACTACTGATATAAATTTTGTGACGATATATTTATATTTTTCATTTCTATGGTTGGAATCGATTGTAATATGTAATTAAGCGTTCGTCGTTCGGATACGATATTATATGTTTTAACATTTTCTGAAAGTATGTTTCAAGACCTTTTTAATGGCATGTAACACATTTCGATCGGACTTACCAGTAAAAACTTCGACATTGCGCGTATAATAGAGTGCTCGTGCAGCAGCCATACTGAAAGGGCTATCTATGACTCAGATATGCTCTCTTAGATAAGCTACAGCGTATCTTGATATCAAGCCCTTGGACTATAATTTTTACTACTTTATTTTGTTTATTTTCTTTTTTGTTTTTTTTTTCTTGTTGTTGTTGCTGTTGTTGATGTTCCATGACAGTGCAAAAAAGGCAGTACTAAGGGGCTAGCAATTACTATTTAAGTAGTACTGTATTGAGTAGCATACAGTCATAAGAGCACGTTGGAACTGAGTAGAAGTTGTGTCGTTAACTGTGTGAAAAATTTAGATTCAATTTGTATATTTTTTTAATAAGTACTTCTTCCATATACAATGAGCTGTTCTGCTTGCATTATTTTGTATCTGATATTCGCAATATTTGCGCTTGCTTGGTACTTTCTACATCGACGCTATACATATTGGGCACGACGTGGTGTGCCGCACGACAAACCGGTTTGGTTTAAGGGCAATATAGCCAGTGTGGGACGTACGACAACCATACGTGAACCATTCCGTGATTACTATGCCAAGTATAAACAACAAACACCCATGGCCGGTTTCTATCTGGCACTACGCAACGTTGCAGTGCTACTCGATTTGGATCTGGTGAAAAAAGTGATGATCAAAGATTTTAACAATTTTGCGCATCGTGGTAATTATTACAATGCAAAAGATGATCCCATATCGGCGCATCTGTTTAATCTGGATGGTCCCGAGTGGCATGAAATGCGTAAAAAACTTACACCAACATTTACCTCATTGAAAATGAACCTCATGTTGCCGACTGTGGTTGAGATTGCAGAACGTTTCATTGGCGTCATGCAACAACAAGTTGATGCATCAAAGGCCACCGGCGCAAAAGAAACTCCAATTGAAGTTAAGGATTTATTGGCGCGTTTTACCACAGATGTCATAGGCAGCTGTGCCTTTGGTTTGGATTGTAATAGCCTAAAAGATCCCGAGGCAGAATTTCGTGCAATTGGACGTCTCGTATTTGCAAAGCGACGTCATGGACGTTTTGTCTTTGCTTTCTTGGAATCATTTCCGAATTTGGCTAGAAAATTACATATTAAACGTGCACTCGAGGACGTCAGTGAATTCTACATGCGTGTAACGAAGGAAACTTTGGAATATAGAGACAAACACAATATCAAACGTAATGATTTTCTGAATTTACTAATGGAATTAAGTAATGAGAATGGTGATGGTGCAGGAGGCTTAACATTTGAACAAATTGCTGCACAGAGTTTCGTCTTTTTCCTGGCTGGTTTCGAGACTAGCTCAAGTACTATGGGTTTTGCGCTCTATGAACTGGCTATGCATCCTGAAGTACAACAAAAAGCACGCGATGAGGTTAATGAGGTGCTTAAGCGACACGATGGTAAATTTACCTATGAAGCTATGAAGCAGTTGAAATATTTAGAACAGATTTTCTATGGTAAGTTTTTCTATACTAAACTTTTGAACATTTAAAATGTAGCTTATTTGTCAATTTATAGAAACTATGCGCCGATACTCCATTGCTTCAATACTAATACGCAAAGCAATCAATGATTATCCGGTGCCGGGCACCAATTACACCATCGAAGCTGGTACTGCTGTAGTCATACCCGTCGATGCTATACATCATGATCCGGAAATTTATGCCGAACCCGAGAAATTTGATCCTGATCGTTTTACGCCAGAGGCTATTGAACAGCGTCATGCAATGGCTTGGCTACCATTTGGTTCGGGTCCACGTAATTGTATTGGTAGTCGTTTTGGTGAAATGCAATCCATTGTTGGTCTGGCTATTTTGGTTAAAAACTTCCGTCTTGCGCCGTCTAAAGAAACCACCATACCGCTTGAAATGGATAAAAATACCATTGTACTCACTTCGAAAGGTGGCATTGTGCTCGATGTGCAGCCAATTGTCTAAATTTCGTTAATTAATTAAATCTGGCAACTCACTTATACCAAAGCGGCAACGCACTCGTATTTTCACACGTCTAGTGTTGCCATTCATTTGAAATGTTAAAATTTTTATGTATATATGTATTATATGAATTATATTTATTTCACCGTTATTAAAAGTAAAACATGCAATCAATTGATAACATACACTCAGCAGTTAATGTGAAGCGAGAATAATAATACTAACAACAATTGTTCACAAAGCATGCTAAGCTACGGAGACAATTGTTTCGTGTTCAACTACTTGTGCTCAACAGTCCGTTGGCTGCGGCTTTACTAATTTTTTCTATTTATTTCTATTTTTCATTTGTATATGTACATATCTTAATAAAATAACTCCTAATGATAAGATGATCTTGAGCTATTTTTCACTCATATCTAATTTTCATAATATAGTTAGGTCGCTAAATAAAATTACATTAAGTTGTTTTATGAACTGGCTATGCATACTGAAATACAACAATTTAAACAATTAAATTTATTCATTTTTTAATCCAGAAGTTTTTTGTGTAATGCTTAAGTTAAAAAAATTCCTATAAATAAAGTAACTAGTAATCTAATCCAATCTACTCAATTAAAATAGATTTATAAGCATTTTTATGACTTGATAACACAACAGACTATTTATTTTATTTTGTTTATGAAGTTTATTTACTAAATTTTACAATGCTCAATTAAACATGCAAATGTGTAATGTGCACACAGAATATTTAGTAGACATTATACACTATACTTTAAAAAGCACACTGACTGACTAAATATTTTCGAGTACCGAGCTCAAAATCCAACTGACTAACTGACTGACTTACTGAATAAATGTGCGAGCAAGCAAATGAGTCTGCTAATCCGTTGAGTTCATGATATAATAAGCTGCTTAAAAAAGTGAGTATACACTCACATGAATACAATGGAGCAGTACTCTTTTAGAATACAGAACACTTCAAACACATATTACAGGGTGTATTTTTAAGAGGTATAAAACTGTAATTTGTGAAATAAAATAACCAAGAAATTATTGGAATGAGTCAAATTTTGTTTTTGTTCGGTAGATATTTAATGATGAACAATGAATTCGAAAACATCTGACGAACTGCATTCTTGAGATTAAATTTTCACCATCACTTTTTCAATCATTTGAGGTCGTATCACACGAATCTACCATCGATTTCAAGTATATCCACAGTAAGTACTTCAGCGTTGTCAGATCACACGATCTTGTGGGCCATTCAGTGGAACCGTTTCTGTAAATTATGTTGATAATAAGTCTACGGTTACTCCAGAAGTATGGCCTATGGTGCCATTTTGTTAAAACTATAGGCCTACCGAATATGTTCGCTTACTTTTGAAACAAAAATCGTACAATATGGCTGATTGATGGTGTCTATTGCATTTTCTTCATTTTTAAAATAGTATAGGCCTATGATGAAACCAGCACTTGAACCGCACGAAAGCTGATAGATCATTGGATTAATCACCCACTGTACAAAATCCTACGGTGAAAAAATGTTTCAACTTCCAACAAATCCAGCGCCCAATTACAGAACTCTTGGTAATTGAGGTATTTGCATGTTGATTTGCCGAACAATTATGTATGTAAATATGCCTAAGCTATTTCAGTCTTGTCACATTAAGCCACTTACCAGCTAAAAAAAGGTACCCTTTATTGGGTATAACACACTGCAAACTAAAAATATGACTAATGAGCAGTCTAGTAAATAATAAATACAAATACATAAGCAAGCATAAATACTTTTAAGCTGTGTAACTAAAAAAACAAAAACAAAAACAAAAAACCAATAGGAAACACTTTTATATTGCTTTAATATTAAGAGACTTAAATCAAAACTATTAAATATTCTTGTTCGAAGATAAATACTGAATTTACACAATTGGTTGCACATCGAGCACAATGCCACCTTTCGATGAGAGTACAAAACTATTCTGATCAATTTCAAGCGGTATGATGGTTTCTTTAGCCGGCGCAATACGGAAGTTTTTAACCAACATAGCCAGACCAACAATGGATTGCATTTCACCAAAACGACTACCAATACAATTACGTGGACCCGCACCAAAAGGGAGCCAAGCCATAGCATGACGCTGTTCAACAGCCTCTGGCGTAAAACGTTCAGGATCGAATTTCTCGGGATCGGCAAAGATTTCCGGATCGTGATGTATCGCATCGGCGGGAATGACTACAGCAGTACCAGCTTCGATGGTGTAATTGGTGCCCGGCACTGGATAATCATTGATTGCTTTGCGTATTAGTATTGGAGCAATGGAATAATGGCGCATAGTTTCTATAAATTGACAAATAAGCTACATTTTAAATGTTCAAAAGTTTAGTATAGCAAAACTTACCATAGAAAATCTGTTCTACATATTTCAACTGCTTCATAGCTTCATAGGTAAATTTACCATCGTGTCGCTTAAGCACCTCATTAACCTCATCGCGTGCTTTTTGTTGTACTTCAGGATGCATAGCCAGTTCATAGAGCGCAAAACCCATAGTACTTGAGCTAGTCTCGAAACCAGCCAGGAAAAAGACGAAACTCTGTGCAGCAATTTGCTCAAATGTTAAGCCTCCTGCACCATCACCATTCTCATTACGTAATTCCATTAGTAAATTCAGAAAATCATTACGTTTGATATTGTGTTTGTCTCTATATTCCAAAGTTTCCTTCGTTACACGCATGTAGAATTCACTGACATCATCGCGTGCCAGTTTAATATGTAATTTTTTAGATAAATTTGGAAATGTTTGCAAGAAAGCAAAGACCAAACGTCCATGACGTCGCTCTTTAAATACGCGACGTCCAATTGCACGAAATTCTGCCTCGGGATCTTTTAAACTATTACAATCCAAACCAAAGGCACAGCTGCCTATGACATCTGTGGTAAAACGCGCCAATAAATCCTTAACTTCAATTGGAGATTCTTTTGCGCCGGTGGCCTTTGATGCATCAACTTGTTTTTGCATGACGCCCATGAAACGTTCTGCAATCTCAACCACAGTCGGCAACATGAGGTTCATTTTCAATGAGGTAAATGTTGGTGTAAGTTTTTTACGCATTTCATGCCACTCAGGACCATCCAGATTAAATAGATGTGCCGATATGGGATCATCTTTTGCATTGTAATAATTACCACGATGCGCAAAATTGTTAAAATCTTTGATCATCACTTTTTTCACCAGATCCAGATCGAGTAGCACTGCAACGCCGCGTAGTGCCAGATAGAAACCGGCCATGGGTGTTTGTTGTTTATACTTGGCATAGTAATCACGGAATGGTTCACGTATGGTTGTCGTACGTCCCACATTGGCTAGATTACCCTTAAACCAAACCGGTTTGTCGTGCGGCACACCACGCCGTGCCCAATATGTATAGCGTCGATGTAGAAAGTACCAAATTAGCGCGATTAATCCAAATATGAGATACAAACTTATGCAACAAGAGCAGCTCATTGTAGATATATATATAATATAGATTTTTCTCAATTACGCGCCTAAAAAAAAAACAACAAAAATCGAGTTTAAATTCTCGGAGCAACTGACTACAGAACGTCTACTCAGTTCTGATTGTGTTAGTCTGACTGAATGCTCTTTCGAGCGACACAGAGCAATTTAAATCACACTCTGCTCTGTCGCTACTTTGTACTTTGAATTGTGCACCGTCATGCTGCGATAACAAAACGAAATATTTATTCTCTTAAAGCTGATTCAGTCGAGCTGTTTATATACGTACTATATAGTTCTCTTTGATAAGAGATTCAATTGATATTAAAAAATATATTTACTATCAGCTGTTTATTTTATTGCATTAAATGGGTGTGTTCTAGATAAATATTTCCTTATTTTTCGTGGAAATTAGATAGCGCTGTCTGGCTGTACTACGTTACTAGATTTATCTGTACTGCTTATCGTGACAGCTACACATCGATTATAGTAGAATCTTTTTATATAATTTTAAATTACGTTAAAAATTACTCATATTTGTTTTCTTTAATTTAAGTAATTTCATTAATTTGGGAAAAGATTTATCGTAAATAGAAAGCCTTTTGCTTTGCGGAACGCATTTTAAGAGATACAGAAGTAAATATATTAACTTAATGATAGATAACTTCTTTCCGCAGCATGGAATCAGAGAGTTACTCAGACTCTCCAACCGCTTTACTGTTTACCAAATAAAGGTGTTAGAGTCCCAGGAAGTTACTCAATTTCTGGGACAACACACAACTAACCAAGAACAGGTATACAGGTACCTTCTTAAACAGTCTGGCAGCGTCCAAAATACCTGACTCTTGTAATAGTAACATGAAGAGTGTCGCAGATGTCTTAAAGAAATGGCTGAACACTATATACTTCATCTCATCTAAGCAGCTGCACAAAAATATATTAAGGGTAATTGTGTAGCGTATAAACTAGCTAAAGACAACACCACTTCCAACTTTCTTCTGGGGAAGAATACGGTTGGCATATGCATGGTCAAATGTAAGCTACGAATGCCTCCAACAGCAGAAACATATTGGCTCAATGTCGCCAATTCTGGTAGAATCTCTTCGCTTATAATAACTAGACTTAGGGCTAGCTCCCAAAACTTCTGTAGAATATGTGCTAACGCACAAGAAGAGGAAACTACTGAACACCTACGATGTCGCTGTCCAGCACTAAGCGGGAGAATACTTATGAATTAAAATGGGTTAAATGGAGATTATATGGTATCACATACGTTTTTAAATTACAAAATCATGAAAAGCTGTGTGATTAGAGATGGCTTCCTTATGAACTGAAGGAAGGAGATTATCTGGTATCACGTTCTAACTTAAGCTAACCAAAAGTAAGAATATTTCATCTGTAAGTTGTTTCTATTGCTGTTGTGTAGAGCGCTAATGTATTAATCTCTGTTTTGTCTAACTCTATATTTGTTTAGTCTATATCTATATTGTATTATAACTCTGCTGTGTCTATTACTGTTGTGTCTATAACTGTTGTATCTATATCTGTTGTGTATTTGTAGTTTTACATGGCAAAATAAAATGACATGGGATAATAAAATGACCGTGTGTTGCGGAATTTGAATGAATACGATCATCAGACTATTTTGTTTTGTAGAAAAGCTGGTGGGTTCCCAGTTTCAACTCAAAAGCAATTGCATGATAGCTGCGGAAAAGTGCTTGGCCTTGTTTAACCGCAATATGATAAAATCTTTTGCCTTGAATAAAACCTAAATCGTTCGCAAGACATCAGCAGCCAAGCAGTAGTTGAGAGGTACAGAGTGCAGAGGGTTTCTCTCGCTGGATAGTCTGTCTGCGTTTATGTCTCTATGACAAACTTAATGATGATGCAGACTACTTCAAATTTAAGACAACTCCAATATTAGGTGATATATCTCAGAAAAAAAAACCTTCAGAGACTACTCTCGTAAAGTTTTTGTTTTCCTCATTGTTTCTGAAAATAACATTGAGTTCTTCTGGTTTTCAATAAGACATTGCCAAATTCCAGATTTGTTGTTGTAGCAACTGTTGGATTTCAAATACTTTAGTCACTCTGTCATATATTGATAGTCCTTTACCAATTGTTGTTGTGATCTATGTGTGTCTATTCCGGGCCACAGAGCTGATTACCGTGTCACTATAACTATGTATCACTATCACTCTCTGTCTTTCTCTCTCTTTATCTGGTCTGTCTGTCTGTCTGTCTGTCTGTCTGTCTCTCTCTCTGTCTGTCTCTATTTCCTGGCACTCTCTCTCTCTCTATCTCTTTCTCTCACTGTTGTGAGTATGTCCATTGTGAATTTGTCTGTTGTGTTTGTGCTTTTTTTAACTGTGTCTGATGTGCCTGTTGTGTTCGTGTCGTTTGTGTCCGTGTCTGTTGTATTTACTTGTGTTCTGTCTGTACCTTTGTTCGCCATGTACTGAGTGTTTTGCACCCATGTCTGTTGTGTCTATGCCTTTTAAGTATGTTGTGTATGTGTTTTTTCTTTTTCGTGTCCTGTGTCTAGTGCGTCTGTTCATCTTGATATATTTTATAAATTTTAGTTTAGTTTATGTTACAATAATTAAATTATTGCTTTGATAGAATACAAAACTTTTGCAAGAACATTCAAAGCTCTCCCAACAATTTCATGTACTCAATCATACATCACTGCGATATATCACAGAAGAATTCCCAACCACAATAGCACTTCACTTCCATATCAAAAAAAAAAAAGAGAGACAAAAAAAAACAAGAAAATTAATTCAAATTAATCCACTTTCCCATCATCATTATGCTTAAATACATGCCTAATATGTACACACTCAAGCCACAGACTGAAGATACGCATTGTCTACCGAATGCTACGGTATTTACCCACCTACACTTCAACATAGACCAGTGTTGGCCTACATTATTGTTAATACTGATTAATATTGACAAATTAACTATGAAATTAATCAATGTCCAAGAAGAAATAATACATAGAAATAAAAAAAAACTAAGAGTGTTAGCATTTATTCAGGCACAAATGTCAAATATTTAACATTGACTATAATGTGATAACATCTTGGCGCAGTGGGAATCTTCAGAATAGAGTAGAACATCAGCTCGAGCTCGTGTGATATATCTTTTGTGTTTTGTTATTTATCAACGCCAGCATAAATAAAAGTATTTCATCAAAGTGTCATGGAGATTATCACAGTTGACAGCAGCAGTAAGAGCAGCAATGAACAGAAAAAACAGTCTCCAAGTCAGTCCACATTTGAGTAGAAATACTTCAAAGTTTGCTTGCTTGGAGAGTGAGCACTGTGACAAATGACAAACAAACAGTAGCATCATCATCTTGAGCATCATTACAAGTGCGTGTTGCAGTTGACGATTCTACTTGTATATGTATATACTTTACTTCAGTTCACTTGACTTGACGCAAAAAGCCAAATGACAATAGAAAATTTTTAGAAGACAGTTTATGGTTAAACGAGAGTAGTTCCAAAGTAGGCTAGATGTTATGGTTTACGAGATACATTTGCATTTGACAGTATATGGCGAATTTAGAGCATATGACTTGATAAATACTGTAAGCATGAAACATTTGGAACATCTATTTCTCTGGCTCAACTAACCTGCGAGTCTATACAAGTACAAGCATTACTCAATTCAATTCGAACTGTTGTCAACAGCTGAGTTCAAGAACTTCATTAATAATAAGGTTTGTCCAGTTTAGACAGACTCAGCACTGAAACACTCAATCAAAACGAGATGAAATGCTCGAGCGCTCTCTTTTGTACTCACAATACATACAACTCACTTCCACTTACAGTGTTAGTCAGTATAAGTGTGATCGAATAGATTATTAACGGTTTTTTGAGTAGTTTTTGGCTCTTTGAATGCCACAATTTGAAGAGCGAAAATCCACGCCTTATTATTATTATTATTATTTATGATGGGGACATATGAAACTGCGACCTAAAAAGGTCTATTGTTAGTCCTACTGAGTTAGATGACCTGCCCTAAGCCTATATGTTGAATGGAATTTAGTATTTTCCTAGGATCCAGACTTCTCAGTTGCTCCTTAAATCCACGCGTTACTCATCTTGTTATTTTAATAGTTTTTGGTACAAGAAATCTCTTTACTTTGCACTGTTCGTTTGGTCCACATGAATGTTTTTCATATATTCTCCAAATCGGTACTTTTCCCAACTACTTTCAGGCTACATTTTCGTTAATTTTTACAAACTTTTTAAAGTGCACTTGTATTACAAAACTGCGTGTATAAAGTCTATAATAAAACGTACGATATAATTCAAGTTCATATGCATCATCTTCACGGAAGTCCATGCATTCTACAATATCATGCAGACGAAACTATTTACTTATTTATTTCAAAATTTATTATGCATGTTCTAATAGTATTATATCGTATGCAGAAAGAGTCAGTCACTTCTATATCATGATGATGATGATGATGTTGATGATGTTGATGATATTTGATGTTTTTATGCTTGATGATTAGGCGCTTACACGCAAGTAGATATAGCTATATGTATATAAATCTTTATCTTATATAGGATTGTATATCATTGTGATGTTCATTGTACATGGCAGCAAAATACATGTCTTAATTCTGCTTCATGTGCTGGAATTGCATAATTTATTGTGTGACAAATCATTCTGAAGCTTTGCAGCAGTCAAGGCAAACATGGGCATTAGTTATTTGAGTGATTAATACATGAGGACTACTAAGGCATCTTTAATGACAATGAGTTGAGCATTGAAGTTGAGTTGAGTTGAGTTAGTTGAGTTAGGTTAGGTTAAATTGAATTGTATTCAATTATTTATTATCGATTATGCAGCAGCACGTGTATCATTGTTATTTCGAACTAAGTATGCTGCATGTGACAATTGGTAATTGAGTTTGAAAGCTTAATTGTATTATTTGATGTATTATCGTAGCTTATTTAGAAAGGTCAGTACGAAGAGCTTTAAAGAAAACTGAATGTTGTCGCGTTTAAGGCAGCACATATATGCTGAAATAAAGCAAGCATCAAGGAAATTGTTTGTGTAAATTTTGTTGGTTAGTGCAAAGAGCAGCGTATGTGTGTGTTTTCAATTTTTTTAAATGTGATGTGTCGTTCTAATTACTTTCAATGATAAGCTTAATGGGAGGAGCATAATATTTGCTTAAAAATAAAAAGAACAAAATGAATTTTAAAAAGTATATTTAGGCGATTTGAAAAAAATTAAGACCAAAATTTTCATCATCATATTTTGTATGATAGTACATTGTGAAATTGTGCAAATTTTGATATACTAAACTTTTCTGTAAAAGTTCTGTGAGCAGAGATTTAGCTTCGCAAACATGAGATTTTGCAATTTTTACTATTTGTCTCATTCATCTCGGTCCTGACATACTGTTACGGCACATATCGTGGGTGTTATATCTGTTATACACATCAAGTTTGCTTAACTGTTATACACATTATGCGTGCTATATATATCCACATTATGTATACTTGTATATTAAAGGCTTATCAGTGTTTTTGAATTTCTTCGTCTGTTTTTCATAGATATGTATTTATACAATGATTAAGTTTATAAAACATATGTTATATATGCATGCTTTTAAAAACAATATATATACCACCAAGAAGCGATTTAATTAAAATTTTAATTAAATTGTCTCTCTCATGAATTACCATGAAATGAAATGTAGCACATTGAAATATAATGTGTAATTTTTTCATTTGGTTAAATATTTGCTTGATTTTCCATTAGATCCCTTCGTTGTCATTACATCTGTTATACACATCAAGTTTGCTTAACTGTTATACACATTATGCGTGCTTTCTGTTATATATATATATATATATATATATATATATATATATATATATATATATATATATATATATATATATATATATATATATATATATATATATATATATATATATATATATATATATATATATATATATATATATATATATATACTCCTATACACATTATGTATACTTGTATGTTAAAGGCTTATCAGTGTTTTTGAATTTCTTCGTCTGTTTTTCATAGATATGTATTTATACATGTATATAAGTTTATAAAACATGTTATATATGCATGCTTTTAAAAACAATATATATACCACGAAGAAGAGATTTAATTAAAATTTTAATTAAATTGTCTCTCGCATGAATTACCATGAAATGAAATGTAGCACATTGAAATATAATGTGTAATTTTTTCATTTGGTTAAATATTTGCTTGATTTTCCATTAGATCCCTTCGTTGTCATTACAAAGACGAAGGAGCTTAAAAACTAAGACGTTGAAAAAAAAATGTAATTGACATAGTTAACACTATATACTTTTCTTTTGTATATTAAAAAATAACCATTGCCTTTCAATGGTTAACTTGTTAAGAGGTTTACATTTTTTGTGCAAATTTAAGGGTTTTTTTTCGAAATTATTGAGTTTTTACGATCTAGTATTATTGTACGAGCTTGTATCCTTTCATTTTCGTTTAACGTATAGCTTCAACTAATCAAATGTGACTTGCAAATGACAAATGTTAAAACGCAAACTGAAATGGAACACCCTATACATGTGCCGTTTTATATTTATTTCCGATTCTTTATTTAATTGAAAACAACTTCAGCAGAGTGAAACAATATTTCATAACCTGAAGAATACTCAAGTACATATTACAATCAATCCCAACAATACAAATGAAAAATACAATTCTTTCGTCACAAAATTGTTATGAAAGGTTTTGTAGGTTGCTGGTAGGCTATTATCACTTGGTTTTTCACCCGTCATGAGTTGTTTTACTAGAAGTAATAACATGCATCGACTCTTTGGCCATAAAAAATTAAGAACAGAGAACAGTGACACAAATGAACGAGCATCGAAGAGAAACATTTTAGTTCATTCTTTTAGTTATTTAGTTTTCATTCTTGTATGAAAAGCGCAATACTAATCTTAAGAGCTAAACTAGATACACACAAGTGATATTTTCTCCACCAACTTCTTAGACAATATCTTAAATATCAAACCACCAATAAAATTTCTCAACTAACTCATCTATTCATCCATTAAACTTCTTACCAAAGTTGTTCGCTAACTATACAACCGACCAGTTATTTTTCCTAAGCCATACTTCCGCTACTTCAAGCAAAGTACTTGATCAGCTTAAATCAAACAAAAGCTATATGTATTTATAAAATTCAAACAGATAACCATACTACATCAAAATGGACATACTTCCTTTACTACTATACTCGTACATTGAGTAGAAAAGGATAACTGTTTTAGGGGTGTACAAAATAAAAGAAAAGCCATATATTTTTTAAACATTATAGCACTTTACACTTTTCACACGCTAAAATAATATTTTCACTTCACTTTTTTTTTGTTTTAAGTGGCAAAAGCGAACAAAAAATGAGAATTTTGCAAAGAAAGAAAAAATATATAGCAAAAAAATCGAAATAACCACAAAAAACGTCAAAGTCTGTTTACAGAACATGTGAGCCAGAGAAGTGGGTGAGCAGCTTTTGTGAGGTTATGTGTACACAGCAACTAAAATGTCAAGTAGCAGTCAAGAGAGGACAGCAGAACAGACAGACAGACATACAGCCACCAAGTTATGCCAAGCCAACCGAATCGTTTTGGAGGCAACCACTTCAGAACCACTTCACACCGCAATGCGTTACAAAGTAACTACTGCCAACGTAAGCATAGATATAGTAGCAGATGAGAATGGTGTATATGGTATATATGGTGTATATGGTGTGTGTGTGTGTGTATGTCTGTGCAGCTCTTAAAAGTGTTTGCATTTTTATCAGCGCTTATAACGCTTTCATGCTTTTCCAAACGTTTTTCTTTGCTTTACTTTTCTTGTGTAAACATTTTTCTTTTGCTGCGACGACAGACATCTTCGACATCTACTAGTATGCGGCAGCAACACGTTTAAGCATGTCCGACACTTGTAAAATGGCGTGAAGTACCGTTAGGTTAGATGAAAGCAGGCAAGCAGACAGGAAGCGCCGCCATTTTACTCAATACACCTGCTAAAGAATGCCGCAAAGTCAGTAGGCCGTGCAACAGACAACCGATATGTGATATACAGGTGTATATGGGAATTGCATGTGTTAGGGTTGCCAACTCATCAACTTTACCACAAACATTTGAGACATGTTTAAACATGTACGAGTATAATTACAACAAAAACGCAACATTTTATATGCCTGTCTAGCTAAGTATGCCATGCAAAAGGATATACTTTTATGTACATACTTAGGCATTTAATGGGAAATATGTTTAGAGCATGGTTGCCATCATATTTGTTTACTTGGTTGGTTAGTCGTTCGGTTCAGTTGGTCGGGTCGTTGCCACTATGATACGATTATGCTTAACTTTTCTGTCACTTTGTTGTTGTTTTAGTTCTTGTTTTAGTTTGTGCTGGTTTTTAAGTGGTTTCTGTTTAATTGTGGCGACATTGTTGGCAGCGTTTGAGGTTAGGTTCGTTGGATGCATGTGTATGCGTTTGAATTATGTACATGCAATGCGTTTGAAAAGACACTATTAAATATGACAGTTCAACGGTGTTAGCAAAAATAACAGCATAAAAAAACTTAATAGATATTTTCGGTATACTATAATAGTTTCCAGAGAGTATTGGAGAGAGAGAGAGAGAGAGAGAGAGAGAGAGAGATGTGATAATATTTACTCTACAGTTACACTGTACTCGTAAAAGGTAAGGGTCAACCAAACAAACTTTAACGCATCATACTGTTCTTCAATTTATTGAAAGAAGTAGCATACGAGTAAGTTTTGTACTCGTACTTGCACATATTTCATAATAGTTTTCATGCAAGTTTAGCTAAGTTCGGGCTCACCAATAACCGCATGCTAGGCAACTTGAAAGACAGTAGGGATCACCAATAAAGTGCTGCTAGTGGAACGCCATGTTACAATGAAACGTGAAACGGAACCATATTTCCTCTACTTCAAATCAACCAAGAACACTCTACACAAGTTCAGTAAAGGTAAGGATCACCAAAAAAGTGTTTCTGCTTTGACATTTAGAAGCGAAAGGTAAATTGTGATGGCTCATACTCTTTTAAAAATCGAAGTACTAAATAGCTGTCAAACATTGAAAATATTATGATTGACTAAAGAAGTTTTTAGTGTTTATAAGGACCTTTAACTGATTAAAATAAAAAAAGATACGAGCTATTTGCTTTTTTTTCCAATTGTTCCAAAGGACTGACGTAAAGCCATAGAACCAACACAATCGGTGATCATATACTTTACAGATGACGCAAAAATTCGATGTCCTTGCATCTGAATCAACATATTATAGTGGTGAACTGGATACATGACGACTTTATAAGCTCTGGATCAATACACCATATTCTAGGCGGTTGTTTTACTAAACAAAAAGCTGTAGAAATAGTCCTATGAACGAAAGGGCACTACACAAATATCAACAGCTTCTGCTTCATTTCATGCAATTCTATATTATCAAGAACAAAACTTTAAAACAGCAAGGGAGAATTTCTTCATATTTGCTGTGTTCCGGTAACTAGGAATAAAATTTTGTAAATATAAGTACTCTTTTCTTTTCAAGTGATAAGCCAAAATGCAAAGCCACGTTTACCAACGTAGTATCACCAAAACCATGTTTCAAAACGAATCTCCCAACTAGGTGCAAGTTATACATAACAAACGACTTCAATTATAGAGTACCAAGCGATTTAAAAACGCAACATTTTCAAAATCTTCAAAATACTTTCTAAAATTAAATATTCATGCACTAATTCTTACACATTTCTTTCAATTTTTGACATTCTTAGACATTAATGGAAGCCTGGTTACAGATGCACAGCAATCACTGAGACTATGGAGAAGTCACTTCTCTAGCATACTTCGGTGCGCTGAAGAGAACACTACCGCCAATAGAGAAGCATTTCTAGAACCACCAATCGATGATGACTTTCTTGTAGAGCCACCAGATTATAGCGAGGTCCACTCAGTAATTAAAAAGCTGAAGAATAACAAAGCAGCAGGCTACAATAAGCTGCCAGCTGAGTTATTCAAGAACGGTAGCGAAAAGTTGGTGGAAAAAGTCTCCGTGCAATTGGATATAAAATTCCGACCCGTGTACTGTGTAAACGTCTGAAGCCATACACGGATGCTGTGATAGTAGATACATTTTTGATATCTTTGTAAGCTATTTAACAAAATTTCAGAAAATAAGAAAACCAATGATTTTGGAGTTTCACTATTTAATTAATAATGGACTTTCGTGAAGATTTTTTTGCTATAAATACAAAACTATTTATGCGGTTCATTTCTACGACTTTCGAGTATAAAGTGCATGAAGTTCTACAGCTAAGTTTGAGTTTAGAATATACCGCACTTCCTTTCTTAAATCATATATACTTTCACTAATAAACTTTGTGGCACATTAATATTTATTACAAACTTTAAATAAACATAAAATCTATTAACATAATAAATATGAGCATAAAAATTCAAAAATAATTAACTCAAACCTATAAAAGACATATTTTAACTACCAAAAATCCCCACACAAAATACAAATTAAAAAGAAATCGAAGCTAATTCAAAAACACTTTCCACAAAATATTTTAATTGCACAGCTGGAACTCACCTAAAAACCATTGTATACAAGATCCAATATTATCAGAGACAGTAAAAATACCACACAGCGTTAGCAATTAGTCACTGGAAATCAATTTCGTAAATGCATTTTCGGTAGAAAAAAAATACCTCCACAAAATCCAGAAGAAAACAAAATAAAAAAATAAACACAAAGTGTAGTTTTCGAGATAAATGCGTTTTTCATTTGAATGTAAAAACGGGGCATAAAAAGAATTTCCATTTTCGGTGTGTGTTCGCGCGTTAAAAGAAAATATAAATTTTTATTTATAGGCAGAATATACAAATATACAATGTGAAGTTTCTATAGAAATAGTATGGAGTGAGTAGTTTTTCCATACGTGTGTGCGTGTGTGAATTGTGACAGGCCAACTGATCTGACAGCGTTAAAAGCTTTGGCGGCAGACGGCAGCTCCAAAAAAAAAAAAAAATTTAACTTCAGCCTTGAGTTGAGTTAAGTTGAGTTGAGTTGAGTTGGTGGTTCGCGTGGCAGGTGTTTCGAAGTCGCTGTGAATTGTATCTATTGTATTTACGCAGTCTGTGCGTTTTATCTTAATGACTTTTCGTGCTTTCTTTCGTGTTTTTAACGCATTTTTCGACGTTTTTCATATAAAATTTACAAAATTGATTCAATAAATTTATATGCACGCTGCTTATCGATGATATTAGTTAATTTTATAAATTGCATTTTGATTTCTGTTTGACGTGTCGCTAGTTGGTGTTGCAGTTGGCGCCGTCAACTTGTTTGACAGCAAGATAAGCCACCAATAAGAAAGATAGTTGTGGTGTGAAATAGAGCGACAGACAGACAGACGGGCATGCATACAGACAGTGTCGCTTTGAAACCACAGCTGTTTCGGTTGTAGTAAAGTTACTAGTTTACAAATTTTTTAACATGATCTAGTGAATCTATCTTGCATTTTAAGCTTTTAAAAAGTTTCAATAAAATTTGATTTAACTTTTTACACTATGCGTAAAGGCATCAGAAACTCATCAAGTTGAATTCTTTGTCTACATTAGTCTGAAAATTTAGTTTAGTCTAGAACAGTACCAAGTCTATAGGAGTCGCTGTTAAACAGCATGTACTTTTTATGAAGATGCTAACTGAGACTGCTGGGCTCAGTAGAATACCCTAAAGGTTTTCTGATATATAGTTTTGCGAAGCATGATAAGCTAAGCATTTATGTTCGATTTTCTGGAATGTCTAACTCTAATAATGCCTCTTTTACTGTTTAAAAAGAGAGCTGCAAATTTGGCTTCTAACTATTTGCAGTTTATGTCTTCTGGATAACTCAGAACCGACGAAACTCTTACGAATCGATTGGTTCTTTGACAGCGCTAAATAATCCAAAAATTAGTTAACCTCATATCCGTCATCTGGTACTCAGTATGCTGGTTATTTAAATGAATAAGGTCGGCATAAACTTTTCTGGAGTCAACCATTGTACTGAAGTTTTTAAAAGTAGCTTGTCTATCTCTGATAGGAAATGTATGTTAATATATTCTATGGCATATACAAAAACTCAGTATGATTGTTAAGAAGCCATATTGAAATTTAGAACATCTCCAATTACGCTTTAGAGATATCTCTGTGGCTTTTTTAATGACTTTTCTAGAAATCTCACTTATTTCCAACGTTGATCCGTCTATCAGAATGCTCAAGAAACCAAGTTATTTCTAATTTTGTTGCATCCATCCAATCGCCAAGACAGGGTTCTAAGAGATTTCTAACTTTGACCTGTTCATCAGAATTCTCAAGAAAATTAAGTTATTTTTTATAATTTTGACCCACCCACCAGCGTGCTATACTTAAAAGGTCTTCTCCAATGTGTTCTCCAGGATTCAAAGACATTTTCCAGGATTTTAGGAAACTTTAATTTGTCCAGCTGAATTCTACAGAAATCTGAGTCACATCTAATTTTGATCCATCCACCAGTCTACTATACTTGTGCGGTAATTTTGTTCCACTATGCTTCTTAGGTCTATATAAAGTCTTCCCAAGGTGTTCTCCAGGATTCAAAGACATTTTCCAGGATTCTAATAAAGTCTTAACTTTAATGTGTCCAGCTAAATTGTACAGAAATCGAGTCACTTCTAATTTTGATTCTTCCACCAGTCTACTATACTTGTGAGGTCACTTAAAGTTGTTCCCCAGTATTTGAAGCCGTTTCTTACATTAACCTGCTCATCAGATCCATTCAGATCATTTTGATCCATCCATCAGTGTACTATACTTATAAGGCCTTCCCAAGGTGTTCTCCAGTATTCTAAGCTATTTCTTAGCTGTCCATCAGAATTATCCAAAAAACTAAGTTATTTCTAACTTTGATACATCCACCAGCATACTATAAATGTAAGGTCTTCTCAAAGTGTTGTTTACTAACTTTGTCCAGCAGAATTCTCCAACATTTTAAGTCAATTCCAACTTTGAAATATTTTTCCGACACTTTTAATATCTCTTCAAGTTATTCTCCACAATTCTAATTCATTTGTATGTTGAATCCATTTATCAGTGAACTATGCATGTAATATCATTGCAAGGTATTCTCCTAAATGCCAAGACATTTCGGTTTTGCTCCATCCATCAAAAAACTCAAAAATCGAATTCATTCCAATTTTTGTTCCAATGAACAGAATTATAGCTTGTTAGAGTTTATGACTCATTCTTACAATATTTTCTAGTTTTACAGTATTCTTGTGTAGCCTCAAAGTTTTACCTGAAGTATATATTTTCTTCAATATAATTCCATCGCACTTGCCTCATTTCATGTTCTATGGTTATATTTGAAACTTGCAGACTTTAATTAATACTGTGTGTTGTATAAGCTGCTAACTCAAACAATGCTCTGATCGATTACCATGAAAAATAATTGCTTATAATGCTTAAATTCAATTACAGTAGTCTGACATATGGTCAACTTCACTTCACTCTGAGTTCCAAAACGAGAATTGTTTGCAATTTATTGTCCAGTCATTGCGCAGATGCGCCTGCCTGCATTTTACGCTGAAATTGAACCTAAACATGTAATTTTTTGAAGTTTTCCCCCTTTTTTTACCAATAAAAAAATATTTTCCTTATGCACTTAAGCAGGCGTGTCTTGAAATTACATTTATGCACTTAATCAGAAAGCCAATAAGCATGAATCAGCTGATTTTAGCGGAAAATGAGCAGCTGTCAGAATTCAATTTTTATTTAATTTGAAAACTTTATGCTTTAGAATACCAATTAAAAAGTTGCATTTTACTGCATTCAAGTTCATCAAATATTTATGACGACTATCAACACTTTTTTTTTGCCATTCAAATGTCATTTCAATAAGATTTTATATTAATATAGTTTCTGTACATTGCTAATTAACACTTGCATTAAGTGAAAAATTAAACATAAAATGCCCACATATTTTAATCCATCTATAGATATAGATGTATACTACCAGTACATAACTCATTATTGTTTCAATATAATTAGTTTGTCTACTATTTAGTACTACAACAATGCAACTCTGTGCTTTGTATGCATTGTAATTAAATTTTAGTCTTTTTTTTTCGTTGACTGTTGACATATTCAATTGTTTTTCAACACCCAAATATACTAATTAGGCAATCAATTCTAAAATGCTGTGGGTCATAGTGCAAATGATGTTTTGCTTCCTTTTATTTCTTTTTTTTTTTTTTTTGGTAGCAGTTATTATATTAGCGCACAGCGTATATGAATCAGAGTTGTCAACTGTCAACTTATCACTTGTATTTACGAAAACTGATAACATATTATGAAATTATGTGGAAACAATTAAAATTTATTTTACACACAGCAGTATTTGGTAGTAATTAATTTGAGTGGTACTTGGGCACAGCCAAAGATAACGCTTTGTAGGTGCTAGTCCGGACATAACAAATTTATAGCACACTTGTCTGGTGTTTGAGTAATTTGAATTATGAGGTAATTGATAAGCGCACTGGAAACCCCTCTGTAAATAGCTAATTTTCACTTGCACGTTATCAAAGCGCATTGATTTAGAACATAAGTTAACATATATGCACTGATAATATAATTTAATTAGTTACTAAAATTAACACAAAGAAAAAAAAAAGTGGTTTCACTAGTTTGAAAAAAGTATGGCTTGATTGCGAACTACAACTATAGTTTCAAGCCATCAGTATTTCTATGATTGTCGTAACAGCGGAGCCAGCAACTCTATATCCTCAGAATTCTAAACAGCAAAGACCATTCACAAATTCAGTATTCCGAACAACAGGGGCCTTCAAAAATATACTAGTCTAGCAATGTAGAATCGCTCTAAGTATTTCACAATCTGTAATGCACGTACTGTGTTTATATAATTTCTTAAACTATTTTTAATGGGGCAAAATTGTGTATTGGAATCGAAGCGTACCATATTCCTAGGCAGGGCGGTAGCCACCCACTTTTTAATAAAATTTCTAATAAATCTGTATAATATATGTATTTTTTAAAAAACATCGATTATAACGATTTCATCAATTTAATTGCATAGATCCAGTATTATCGCATGAATTGGAAGTGTTTCTTCTGTCATGGTATTGGATAACTGGACTCGTTCAACGGAACAGTAAATGCCACTTAGTACAATATCAACAACTTCATCAGGGAAATCTGATGCCTTTCATGGAGGAGTACTTTTCACACATCGACAATCTAATCTTTCAGAGTGATTCTGCTGCTTGATATATGTATTTATATATTAGTAATCTTTTTTTGCTGCGCAGTCTGCAATTGCACACATCTATATATGTATCGTTGAGTGCAACCCTGAAATTGAAGATCTAAAAACTACATATTTAACTAAAACTGTGCATTAATTGTAAGCAGCTCTATTAATTGTACATTTTGTTATTCAATATTTATATTTACACATTTCAAATCTTGCAATGTAAATATCATTAAAACGCCCATGAATTATTTGTAGAACCCACATAGATAATACATATGTATATAAGCACCCTTTATTCACTTTCCCCTATTGCACTTGTTCACAGTTAATAACAGTTGTTGTTGTTCCCACAAAAGAACGGCAAACAAAAACCAAAAAAAAAAAAAAAACACTAACAAAATGATCTGAGAAAAGAGTGCAACTACCATCACAATTTCTTTGCAAGTAAGACTGCCAAATGAGAGAGAGCGAGTAAGAGATCAAATAGCAAATACAATAATAGCAAAAACAACAAAAAAAGCAATATAATAGACAGCAAATGACAATAATAACAACAACAAAGTGCAGTGATTAACAGCACAACAACAAAAAACAACAACAACGACAATGAAAAGAGAAAAGTAGCAATCAATTAACAAAAAGCAACAACAACAACATTGAGTGCTACTTCAACTATAACAACAACAATAACAGCAGCAATATCAATGTAGCAAATACAAAGAGAGGAGGGTGTAACATATGCACAAAGCAAAGTCAATCAAGATAAACTACAGCTGAGAGTCTATCGCTGCATCACTTTCTCACACTATCTCTCACTCATTTACGCTGCGGGGGTGTTTGGTGTGCGTAAACAAGTTTTACTTTTAGTTATTTGTGTTGTTGTTGCAATATGCACTTTGTACGCGCTAAGCAATAACAAGATAAGCACAGTTGGAAAAAGAAGAGCAGAGAGTGTTTGAAAGAAAGATGACAGAGAGAGAGAGAGAGAGAGAGTGAAAGAGCAATATATTTACTCATTACAGCAATGGTCAATAATATAGAAACGTATGCATGCGAAATGTTTACTGACAATTCTGTGTTCAAAAATAGAAACGGCTATAGTTTTCTATTTATGCGCTTAAATTTTTTAGAATTTTCGACAATATTACATTGAAATAAGCTTCAAACTAAATATAATGTGGTTGTAATGGATACTCATGAAAAGATAAGCTAATAGAGCCTATATATATATATATATATATATATCGAGAAAAAGGATTTGAATACGAATTTCATTGATGTTAGTTGAACTATTTATTTAAATTTGGTTTCGATCTATTACTGCATGTCATTATTCTTTTGTGCATCTTGGTATACATAAAGGCGTACAGGCTGAAACTAAAAACATAACGCCGGATAGTGGCAGCCCGGATGAGAATATTTTGGTAGGTTTTTAGCTTGTTCGCTCTTGACATTACATACATTTGTTATACGTACATATTAAGTTCGCTTTTGAACCATTGATTTAGCTTTTAAAAGTTATTTACCCGACTGTTCTACGAAGGCTACATATGTTTTTGAGTGTATGTATACCTGTATCTTCTTTGACACGCTCTGTAGCCTAAAGGGCTTGAAAGATTTTGTCTAGTTGTTTTTAGATTCGTCTTGACTACGGGAGTGACATAGGGTATTATAGTATTACATCAGCCGTTTAGACTACGTTATTATTAAAAAAATATATACATGTATATTAAAAGCAAACATACTTTCTTATTTATTGACAGCCCCTAAAACACCATATATGCCATAGAATATACGGGCATACATATATAGTCGCATATAGTATATATTGCAGTTCTCATTAACTAACTAACGTTACTTCATTTACACAAAGCATTATGCTCATAAAAAAGAAATGAAGCATTCATCTTATAAACAGGGACTTCTCCGAACTATGGGTAAACTCAAAAGAATAGTCAGTTCTATGAGTTTCAACGAAACAGCACTACAGACAGGCGTTGAAGTTTATGCCTATAGCGTGTCGACGAGTATACATAAAAAATATTATTCAAAATCTGCGATTTCCTAAAAAACATTTAGACTAAACACGTGTCAAATCTTCTTTTCAAGTTATGGAAGAGAAATTTTCATTCTAGAAGCTACTACAACTAAATTTGGTTCGAATTATAGAAAATTCGAGAAATAGAAGATAGAGTTATAAAAGTTCAACTCTATAGCGAACACAATGCAGAAATTTCACAAATTTTAAGATTTGTTTTAGAAACTCTGACAGTTCTAACTAAACCAGTACCGAGATTCAAAGCAATAGATTTCTCCCACTCTACATCGTTACATCTCTCACACATCATTTTAGACAGACAATTACCACGCACTCCACCAATTCCAACACCATTCATAGAATATACATGCATTAAAATGCAAATATGCTAAAGACCGACAGCTGTGCGTACAGCTTCCAAGCCTTCTCCACAATTCAACACCCTTAACACGCCCCACACCTATTACAGATTGTCAAACAACCCCCCTAAATGCAACACAACACAAAACAAGAAAATTTTTGACATTTTCCGTTGAAAATTAAAAATGTTTGTGCACATTTTTTCAATTATTTTGAGAGCCAGTAGAGAAATTGGAGCGGCAACCGGGGAGTACTGCGTAGATGACTAAGTGAGTGAGTGATGTGTATTTGCATTAAATCTCAGCTGTGAAGAACTCAACTCATCGCAACTCCATTTTGCTTAGTGATGTGTGTGGTCGTCAACGCTTGCTTGAAAAGGGGTTACAACTGGTTGGGAACTTGGAGTTGGGGGTTCTATTCTTTTTGTAACCTGAAGTTGGTACTGTTCTATTTCAAATCAACATAATGGACAATTTGCCCTGCAGTAGCGCTGTTATATTACTAATGTAATACTTTGACGTGTGACAGACAAACAGACAGATAGGCTGAAAGACAATCAGACATGTGAGTATACAATAAGTGTAAGCTTTAAAAAGCATAAAAAATAGACACCACTCCAAAGCGTTGCCAGAGTTTTTTTTTGCCAAACATAGTTACTTCACTTAACCAACCGCAGTTGGCAGTTCTCTTACCGTAGCATAATCAAGGTCTGCAAATAGCAGAGTGCTCATTTCGCTTTCACTACTTTGTAAAAGCGTACATATGTACATCACCTCCGCCCCCTCTGCTCAAGCGTTGTATTGTGCATTTTATTTGTTTGTCATGTAGTGTTGTCATGCTAAATGTCATATAGCCCTTAGCGCTCTGACAACTCTGTCCGTTTTAAGCATGCACTTAACTACATGAAATACTACAAAATAAAATATGAAAATATAAAGCATTTCCCTTTTACGTTTAGCTGTCGCACTGTCAATCTGTGTGCACATTTTTCGCGCTAAATGCATTTCGGGAACACACACAGAGTATGTTAATCTGTTAAAGACAAGAGCAACCACACATTTTGCTAAAATTCACACACAACGCAACCCACATATGTACGAGTATAGTGTATCTACACTTAATACGCTCTGGAAAGTCTTCACCCTCATATTTCAAAATTACTTAAAGCCAAAATGTGTAATGCACATTTTTCAAATAGAAATACTAGATCATTTCTAATGCATTCAAAAAGAAAAAAAAGGAAATTACTTCAAATAAATGTTTGTTTAGTAAATATTACGATGCAAACATTTTAATTATTATGTACGAGTATGCATATCATTTTCATACTAAGTCTGAAATTTCGATAAATACCATCTTAAGAAGGAAACGGTGGTGAATTTTTTATAGTTCCATTTTTATTATACCATTTCACACATAGTGTGAAATGGTATTATCAGTTTGTCTGAAAGTTTGTAACGTATTAAAGGAGTCATGGTATACCCCATAAGGTATATATATTCTTGATCAGCTCGACCTGACAAGTCGATCTAGCCATGTCCGTCTGTCCGTCCGTCCGCCCGTCTGTCTGTCTGTATGTTGTTACGCATTTTTATGGTATGCAAATTGAAAGTTAAGTTGAAAGTTGCACAGACATTTATTTTTATTGCAGTTTAATAGAGTGTCAAGATTGACCCGCCACGTCCACTTTTTATGGTAGGCCCCCATACAAACCCACCGCCCGCTTTTGACTTTTTGTATGAAAAACTTTTTTATTGTAGACAATATCAACTAAATAATTGATATGGTAACTTCCAGCGGACGGATGATTGACATATATATTAATGAGTGGGATCCGCCCAATATTTGGGGTAGCCCCCATACAAACCTACTGCCCACTTTTGACTTTTTGTATGAAAAATTCTTTACTAAAGTCAATATTAGGTTGAAATGCGATATGATGCTTTTTATAGACAGCCGCTTAACATGGATAGACTATGGGTGAGACCCGTCCAATATTTGGGGTAGCCCCCATACAAACCTACTGCCCACTTTTGACTTGGTGTATGAAAAAGTCTTTATTAAAGTCAATATTAGGTTGAAATACGATATTGTGCTTTTTATAGACAGCCGCTTAACATAGATAGACTATTGGGTGTGGCCCGCCCACTTTTTAGCGTAGCTCCCATACAAACATACTTTTCACTTTTGTGTTTTTGTAAGAAAAATGATGATATTTATAGACAGCCGCTTAACATACATAGACTAATGGGCGAGGCCCGCCCACTTTTTGGGGTAGCCCCTGCATAAACCCGTCATTTAATGTTTTACAAAACTATTAAAAATTTCGTGTGAATGGTATTAGTGCTTCGGTTCAACCGAAGTTAACGTTTGTTCTTGTTTCTTTCTTCATTGTAATTTCAACAAACTCTATTTGTATATTGAAAATTCTGCCACGGGCAACGCCGGGTACAACTGCTAGTAAATAATAAATCTCTATATGAAAATGCTATGCGTAGAGATTAAAATTTAAAACTTATTAATATAATTAACATTTAACGCATTAACTCTTTGCACATTTTTATTATTTAATGAATTTTTATGCACGGTAAAAGCATCGTTTTTATCTGTTTTTTTTTTTTCTTCTTTTATGAATAATTAATTTTCACAATTACTTCATAATGTCAATAACGATTAAAATATTTAATTAATATTACAAAGACTGTAATTTAATTAAATAGCATGATAAAATTTTACAAAAAGATGCCTCAAAATATCATAAATAAAAAAAAAAATATATAAAAAAATTTGAACTTCGGCAGAACCGAAACTTGAATATTCTTCATACTTGCTCTTTTTTGCTCAGCAATGCTGGTGTTTACATTTTTAATAGTTTAAAAACTCTTGAAGGTATGCAAGTATTTAAATATTTTTAATAAAGAATATGTAAAAACTATCTGTGAATTATAAGTGCTATTAAGTTTGAAATGTAAGCTATATCTTCTATTTTATAAATCACGTTCATTTTGATTATTGTGTTGCTTATGGTTATAAAAGAGTAATAGAGCGAACAGGAACGCATATGCAAATGGACGAACAGACAGACGGACAGACAGACAGACAGACAGACAGACGGACAAACGAACAGAACTACATCGACTCGCCTCTTACGCTGCTCACGAATTTATATACTTTATGTGGTCTGCAATACTTCCATTAATGCGTTGCAAATATTGTGACTAAATTATACTACTATTTACACTCATTGTAAAGAGTATAAAAAAAAATTAAATTATCAACTTTATTAATTTGTAATATTATTGTCAGCGGCATTAATAATGCCAGCAAATATAAAAATTATACTAGAGAATTTTTTTCAATGTGTTTTTCTGGGTTAATTGTTTGACACTGAGCAGTGATTATGATAGCGAAAAAATATTAAAATGTACACATTATAAAAATAGTTCGTTCCAGCTAAAATAAAAAAAATAAAAAACAACAACACAAAAAATAAATTGATGTTTTAATCTAGTGAAAGTGCGGTAGATATTTATAATGATTTGCGTATTGAATTCCCAAAACTGCATAAATGACATGCCACAAAAACCACAAAAGCTGACATGTTGCATGTCTAACAAATCAAAAATAAATATATTCAAGTTAATTCATTGATAAATCAACTTTAAATACTTTCCAGCTTTACGATAATAACTAGAACTCCATACATACAATATTATCATATTTCCTTGAAGCTACAATTTCTAAAGCCTGAGACTTCTAAATACATACATACAGCACTGATTTCCTACGCTTTGGCTTACAGTTTAAAGAAAATTCACAAAAATTCGCACAAAAGCTTGTACACAATGATTTCAAATAGAATTGCCAGCCTATCTATGTAACTGCCTGTCTCTGTGACAATGGCACGGAACGAAAAACGGAAGCAAAAGTGCCAAAACTAAAAACTCAAGAAAAACGACAGAAAGCATCAAATCTCATAGCAACTGAAAAGCAAAATAAACACCAGACAAATGTCGAGCCGGAAATCAGTGCCAATGAAGTAAAAATGTGTAAAGCTGTAGGCCGCAGTGAATTGCGTGAGAAGTTGTCAAAAGAAGGGGTTTGTACAACAAAAAAAAAAAAAATTAAATGGATACCATTTGATTTCAAAGCCAATATGAAGCAGCAGCAGTTTAAAAATTCTTAAGTAGTGAAAATAATAGAATAGAAGTTAAGAAGTGTTTTTTGTGAAATAAGTTTAAGTTGCAAAATGCCTTGTAGCTGTAAAACTGCTTGGCCAATGTAAAACTGAACAAAGCATGACTGAAAGTTAAATAACTAATCTATTTGAAACCATTTAATTAAAATAAAAATATGGAAAATTAAGCGAGATATGGCTCTTAGAATACAATGCAAGAGTAGTTTAAAAAAATTTTTATTTGTGAAAAAAATTCAAATATAAACTCTTAAACTATAAAATCAATTTAGAATTCGTGAAAGAACATATGCCAAGACATATCAATAAACTAGATTGAGCAGCTACATCATGCCAAAAAGAAGACCAAATTTAGCTAACTTACACTCCCGAAATACCTCCAACCCTTCAGTGTAGAAATAACGAAAAACATTGGAATATGTATTTTGAAGAGCATAGCGTCAAGAGACTAACTCGAACCAGACCATGCTGATCAGAGTTATGGAGAATGTAAGCCGTGCAGTCCATACCAAAAAGAACAGTAGAATAAAATATGATCCACTTTAAAAATGCACTCTATAAACGCAAAACGAAAGAGACATAGTAGCAGCTCGAATACGCTGCTAACCTATTGTCATGACATATATCTGTCACATAATATCGCACTTATATATGAACCAATCAGAATCAAGAACTCAACTCCCCTGACACGCTTTCGTAATCTATTGGAAATGGTAATAGAAGATTTAGATAGAAATCCATCATGGTGGCTATACGGTATATCGTAAATCTATCGAAATCTTCTATTACCATTTCCAATAGATTACGAAAGCGTGTCAGGGGAGTTGAGTTCTTGATTCTGATTGGTTCATATATAAGTGTTAGTAGATTTTTACCCAAAAACTTCAATGAAAATAGGGTAAAATGTTAATTTGATAAAAAAAATCGCATTTTGCATGTTTTTCTAAAAACGAATACACGAGGGAACAGGCAAGCAAAAAGCAGAATATGTTCACGTGTACGTCTAATCACCATAGCACCACCATTAATTCAGAAAAGCATGGTAAAGGGGGGGTAACCTTAACTTTCAATGTATGGGATCTTAAACCGCTTACAATTTCCGTACTCCGGTATTGAAATCGCTGCATGATTTCAGGGTGAAGACTTGCCATATCGTTCAATAAGTGTATTCATTTCTACAAATAATCGCTGAAGGTTTGCCAGATTTCATCTTTGTTCACAATGGATATACTCTATTCAATTTGTTAACCTTAAATATCAACTCAATTGAATATGTGGAAGTGGATACAAATTGTTATACCAATTGATAGACGTTTTATGACAAACTTAAAAACAAGTGAAGCTTTTTGATTGAATAGCGATTTTTAAGCAAGTAAAATAAGTAGCTTTGAAGAGTGTAAGTGTGTGGTGTTGGTTCGGAACATTTTGTCTATATTTGACACCATTTTTTAAGCGTTATGTATAACTATATGTACTACTACAAATATCTTTGAAGCTGAACTTTCACTGTTTCGAAATTCTGCCGTACATTGCCGATATCTGCATATAGTATAAATGAGTTCAAATATCCGGTATATATCTAACTCCCTACTTGACAACTGTTTGCTATACAAATAAAATGAATGCAAATATCAACTTCAACTTCTTAACTCGTTCTCTTTAACTCGCACATTGCAACTCCTGACAGCTGTTTGATGTATAACACTTCAGAGGCTCTTTTTTGATGTACTCTAAAAGACTTCATATGTTTGTCTCCGGTGACAGCCAAAGTAAAAACGAGTGTGCCCAGAAGAACACAAGCGATACACTGTCTAACAACGAAATAAAACTCTTGCTTGCATATCATGTAGCTTAGATTACAACATTACACATACAGTTAGCTAAAGGATTCAAGGATTCAACAGCAAATAAGCAAAAAAAAAAAAAAATAAACAGCACAATTCCATCCATACCAAAAAAAAAAAAAAAAAAAAACCAAAACACCTCTCACTTTTATTGTGGCACAATAAAACAGCAGAACTCCTTACAATTTGCACATGTATACACATAAGTCCTACGTAACTCCCAGTCTATTTGTGGCGAAAAAAAATGGGCCTCGTACCATCTCTAACATATGGACGGTCTACCAGCATCTTTTCGATTTACACGAAAATGCTTTACTCCAACCAACAAAACTTCCCTCACAATCTTTGCTTTCTTGCTGTCAACGTCAACGTACTGTCAATGTCAACTTTGACAGGAGACGAGTTCCTTTCACTGCTTGTAATGCTTTCGTTCGTTCGTTGGTTGCTTGGTTGCTTGGGTTCTTTAGACAATTCGCGCTCAATACAGTCATATTCGCCCCTCTTTGCGTTGACTTTATTTTATTTTATTACTGTCATTGTTGTTGTTATTGCCGCTAAAGCAGTGTGGAGTAAGAGAGAAAATACAACCAAAAAGGAATCAAACTCTGCCTGTGGCTTTACAACACTCATCGACTTACGCTCGTCCTGATTTTCATTGTACTCGTTCTGAATTCCCTTTCTTTTGCCTTTTACGCCTTTATCTTGTCTTATTTGAGTTATCTGCTGTTTAGTCAGGCGTATATAACACTGCATTCATTCATTCAGTCTTATATCCTTGCATAGTCCTTTGGCTCCCCTTTTTTTTTGGGTTTGCTTGATGCCAGCGACTGCACATAAATTAAAAAGGACTTAATATGTAAATCCTGCGAATGCAACTCGCATTCTACTCTGCACTTGCTCTGTTGTCCTTTTACGCACTTATTTGCTTTGTTTTCTAGTTTGTTACCCATTGTCTGAAAATCCTTGCAGTATCATCTCTTGTACGTAACATCTCTCATTAGTTATCCTTGCTTAGTTTTATGTATATCTTTTGACTGCCCTAGCACTAGTATTCTCAATTTCTCTTCTTGTACACTGTCCAAGGCAACAATTTCTTTGTTTTTATTATCGCATATCCTTGTTATTCTTATTGGTGTTGTTGTTATTGTTATTCTTATTTGCACATATGTTTGTTTAGCACATTTGTTGTTCTTTCTGCATTTATTTCTCTCAGCTGTTTGCTACTGATATGATATGTCCTGTTTACATAAGTCAAAGTCAGTTTTTCTTTTTTTTTTGAGGGGGGGGGGATGGGAGAGACTACTTTTGGACATGGGTTCACTCACTCATTCACTGATGTTTCTCTTGCACCGATATCAATCGTGTAAATAAGTTTGCCATATGCAATGCAATGGGTTAGTATCAAAGTTTAATATTGATTTTGCGTATGGAGCGAAGTTTGTAGCTCTATCTTGGCTATGTTTTGATTTATGCTGCTATTTTTATCAGCTCTGGAACAGTTGTTACATTTGATTTTAATTTATGCAAGCTCACAGTTATGCTGAGTAAAGGGCAGTGAGTTTTTTTTTTTTTTTTTTTGATTATGTGAAGATTTATTAATACAGCAGCAGTAAAGTTTCATAGAGCGTTGCAGAAGAAGCACTATACGCGGAATAACTAAATTTGAAGCTGCAGTAGCTTAGACATGGTGTGTCCAAAAGCTCTTTAGTGACATTGGCCGAGTTTCCTGCTGCATTAAGCGTCTCTCCCTGAGTCAAAAAATCGATCAAAGTAATATCTTTTCAGTCCCAAAACATGTTGGCCGAAAGCGGTTCTATGGCAATGATGCTATCGATACTAGAAGAGCCGATGCTGAACAACATTCAGAAACTAGAATTCGACACCGTGCTCAGCAGTTTGCTGACTTAAAGCCGAATTGCATAATTTTCCATACAAGATGCAATTGGCACAATAAATTCTGCCAGTTGCAAAGTCTCTTCGCATTCCATACGCCAGAATGATGCAAAACATCCTTACTGTTGAAACTGATTTTTAGAGTCGTTTGATCATTACCAACGACTTACATTTTATGCTATGTTTAAATGTTACTACGTACAATATTCGTTATTGGGACACTTACAATACTCAACTAGTTCATGCGATGTTCTTACATTCACCACAAGTTAGTATATGCTCAAGTTGTATGCTTGAAAAGAGCCATTGATACGTACTTTTTCAAAGAGCGATCTATAAGCTCGATGAAAATGCCATGGAGGTTTACTAGTTTCAGCATGATGGTCCAGGATGCCAATCGATTTATTGATGCAGAAGTTCACTAATCAATTGATTTCAAAAGGTGTTTATTTCGACTGACCAACTCGTTCACCAGTGTTGACTCAACCGGACTTTATCATGTGGCGATATTTGAAAAACAAGGTTTATGCCAACCAAATTGATTCTCTTGCAAAACTTAAGTCCAACATTCGCCAGAAAATTGCAGGAATTTCAACAGAAATGCTCCAAAAAGTGGAAAACGTTGAAAAGGTTGTTATATTTGAGGTTGTAGGAGGCGCTCATTTGGCAGATATTAATTTAAAAAAAATCAAATTTTAAATGCATAAATTTACATGAAATGAACGAAACATAAAACTTAAATTGAACTTTTTTCAAATTATAAAAAAAATCACGTTATATATTAGCAAATCGGTTGCTTGTAGATAGGCTTTCGTCACCACTTTTTTAAAACGACAAAAATTGTCATATTTGATTAACTAATACTAGCATTAAGTAGATGAATAATGGAGATACATGATAGGTTAATTATAGTCCATGTTGTATGGGAGAATAATGGAGATACTTGATTCGTTAGCTATAATTTATGTTTGCTAAAAGAATGTGATAAGTAATAAAGAAAAACTCGTACACCATTGGAACTACTTAAACTAGAGAGTGCTGCTGTATATCTTGAAAGCGATTTATTAAAACAAAAATTTCATAAAATTCTAAAGAACAAAGTTAAAGAAGTTCTTCAGAAGTTTTTTTATGTAATAAATTTTGATATAAAAAAATCCAGTTGATCTTAAAGCCCAATATGTGTGAACTCAGGTACAGTAAAACTTTATGTGTATATTCTACCATGCGCGTTTGCTACTGACTAATAAGCAATACTTCTGCCGAAACATGCATCTTATGCATATACAAAGAGTCTGACAACTTTACCTTCATCAACATACACAGCGCCACACCCCACCGCGCGCTAGTTAATACTAATACGCAAACACACACACACATAACTATAGCTTTCACAAGCCGATGCTTCACAAGACGAACGGTTAGGCCAATCGTGCCTCTCTATCGCTTGCACGCACGGCTCAAATGTACATGACAAATGAGTCATGCTTTTTCGTACGTGCAGCCGGCGTTCATCGATTTAATAGACGTTATCACATCAAAAAAACCTAAAATTATTTTTTCCCTTTCTTAAACATTTTGTTTTTAGGAATGACGTTTTTTATGCGTGTCACTTTACGTGGTAAAAACTTTTCAATTAAATTTTTTTTAAATTGTTTACACTTGTAAGTCCTACTTACTTATTATATTTCGCACAGTTCAATACAATTTAAGAATACTATTCATTGAAACCAAATTTCTTACCACAGCAAACTTCGTTCTCCATTAACATCTTTCTGAAACTCACCTGTAAAGAGATAGAAAACAAATGATATTAATTAAAAGATTACCAAAAAATTAAAATGTCAAATAGTCAATCGAACCCTTTTCAAATGAATAAAAAAGAAAAAGACCAACGTCCTGCAAACAACGCCCAGCAACTATCAAAACAATCAAACTCAGACCAGGATGATAAACAAGAAATAAAAACCCACAAAAACAACAGCAATTTGAGCATAACTGCGGGCCACATCAGCTGGACCACACAGCAAACAACTCTATTAAAAATATTTTTTAACAACATGATTTATAACATTTTTTTTTTTTTTTTTTGGTTACTTTCTCAAAGGATGGGATGTGCCACACACACAAAAAAAAAACACAAAGTCATGGGTTAAGCGGGTTCGTAAAGGGATGCATAGCAGATAAATGAGTGCGCCAAAAAAAAAACACAAAAAATGATGATGAAAATTATAATAGCTGGGACACCTTTTGGGCTATTGTATAGAGGCGCGGTTGCAGTTAAAAATATGCCACGCAAAAATTTTTACAAAAAAAGAATGGAAAATAAGGGAAATTGAGCTGATAAAAATATTAATGAAAGTGTGACAGGCAGTTGGGCGGGCAAGGAATTTAGATAGGCGCTTAGAATTAACTTGCACAATTTTAATGATTCGATTTTTTTATTTTCTCCCTACACAGCTGCGATAAAAACATGATTAATCAGAAATAAACAAGAGAATAAAGTCCGGTATAAACGAAGCTTGAATATGCTCCTATGGTTAAAATGTACATTTTATCATACTGTTTAGTAGTTTTGAAGCTACGGTGGTAAAAAAAAGAGAAAAAAAAATTTTTTTTTTGTTTTTTGTAAATATTTTGTTGTGGGTATTTTTACTCAACTAGCTATAACTTCGTTATTTTTCCATAGATTTTTGTAAACTATAGCTTAATTTCATTATACAAACGTTGTATTCAAATACAAAGGAAAATAATATGTGTTTACCTATATTTTCGTCTTTTATTGGCCATAGTTTCCAGATAATTTTAAAATTTAAAAAAGAAAAAAAAATTTTTTTTCTTGATATAATTTGTGTAAACTAATAAAATAGTTTGTGTAAACGAATTATTATCAATTTAATTACTCTTGATTTCTCATTGAATCATATTGTTTCATTATGTAGCAAATTATGCCGAAAAAAGTGTATTTACATTTGAAAATAATAATCAATAAGTATTTCAAATTCGCGTATCATCGGATCCGAACAATTGAAAATATATAAAAACAACTTTTGAAAAAAATCTATTAAAAAAATCTTAAATTCTTCAGCTCCGAACTATTGAAAAAACTCTACTTAATCACAAAAAATATAGCGACACCTACGAAAGCTACGGATACATGCTGCTACCTATTGTACTACAACCTTTTTTTATGTAGGGTATACATTATCGGCGCCTTCAATGATGAGCAAGAATGATGTTGACAAAAAATACAAAAAGGACAGCGACAACCACAAAAATAAAAAAAAATAAAAAAATATGATTAAGCATTTATAACCCACAAAATGAGCAAGCGAAAAGTGAAAAACTCAAATTCAATGAAAATTGGAAAACATTTATTAGAACAACAAAAGCAAGATTGAAGCAAACAATTGCCAACAACAACAAACACGTTGAGGGAGTTTGACAAAAGGGATTACAACCACGCTCCGCTCCGCTCCGCTCCGCTCCGCTCCGAAAAAAAAATTGAAAAGTAGAAGAAGCAAAAACGCATGCTAATGAAATGTGCGCGTCCAAAGCCGAAGCTGAACATCGACGACGCATGATTACATAAGCCATCCCAACTTCAACCAAGAAGCAACGCATAGTCAGAAGCGTGTTAGAAATGTACGCAGTAGCTGGCTGCCTATTCGTATCTTCAAACAGAACATACTTCTCCCGTACATCTGTTTATGCAATTTATGAGGGTTAATAATCGAAACGCGATTACAAAGACAAGATAAGCCTTGACTTCGGATGGCGTTCATGCTTAAAGCAAGAAAATGCTGTACGAGTAGTACGGCATGTATATGAGTTAAAGTTAGACTGTATGTAGACTGTGAAGTTAGTTGGCAAAGCTGCTCTACTCTATGTATGTGTGTGCGTGTGTGTATGTGGTGTGTGGGAGCGCTTTCCAGCGCGCATTTTGGAAAATTAATTTTTCTTGACGTTTTTACTAGACAACAGAAACAACATTTTCGCTGCTTTGAATGCGGGTGTGAGACGTTGTGACTTGTATGGAATTTTTATTTATTGAAAATTAAATGCATATTAATGTTGAGTACAAAAAAAAAAAAAAATGGAAATATATAATGCAAATCGTAATCAATCACGTATTTCTGCATAATTAAAATGACATATATTTAAAATATGCAGAGAAGAAAAGGGAATGAGAGGGTATAAGTTGCACAAGGAGTGTGAATGAAGTCGTAGATGCTATGAAATGTTGTAGAACAATAAAGAAACCCACAACATTTCGTGGTAAGCACGGAAGCCAAAAGCAGTTGATATGATTAAACACTAGCTGACAATTTAAGGTGAAAATGTGTAGTTCTCATGACGTCGAAAATGCAACGACTTACAACTTAATCTTATAGCACGTAAATTTTGCTATATACTATAAGCTGCGAGCGTATGGAAACCAACAAGGTGATGATTTTTTTTTTCGAAATCGTGTAACTGCAAAAAAAAATGTGCTTTCTACGCTGTCCTGCGTCACTGAAGTACCCGGCGTATATAACAAAGAAAACACCAAAAATGTCTGGAAAAAACTTCTCTTCATATTCTACTTTTAGCTTGAGTCACTTTTTCCAGTTGTAGTAATCAATAGCTACAATACTCTGTTAATAGTGAATAGTATCAGCGAACTCCTCAAAATTTCACTTTTTTATAACAAACTCCAACTCTGCATTGTTGCCAAATCTCTTAACACCGTTTTGCGTTTTTCAAGTTTGGCAAGAGGAAATAGTCAAACGGTGTTCAATCTGGCAAATAATGTGCTTGAGGACGCCATTCGAACTTTAACTCATTTTGGAGATAAGCTGTGTTCTCATTTTTGACATGATAGAACTGTGCAGCCAACCAATGGAGATGTTCGAACATTAATTTTCCACACTATTTCTTTGCCGAATTTGATGAAATCGATGGAGACATACTTTATTTTCAACAGGACGACACAACTTGCTATATAATTATTGTTACAATCGATTTTTTGCGCCAAAAAACAAGTGTCCTTCAAAAGGGGCCACCTAAATCGGTTTATGTTAAATCGCTTGTTTACAGCATAGTTCCCAAAACTTTGTATGACCTCGAGTCCAACATTCGAGACATTTCGGTAGAGAAAATTAAAGTATGTAAATGAAATGAAATTTGGTCAACACACGTAGTGGCTCCTAAGACTGACACGTACCAAATTTGGTTAAATTCGGATAAAAAACCATAAAGTATTGGTGTACTAAGACTTCATTCCGAATTGGTCGACTATATGGGAGCTATATGATATAGTGGTCCGATTTTGACATATTGTCATCTAACTACAGATAGAAGCCTATGACAAAAGTTTCACTTCGAGAGCTGCACTATAAGTATTTTTGGCTGCTGATTCCATACAAGACCGACCACTGAGCGACTTCGGCATGCATTCGTTCGTATGTGTGTAAAAACACGAAGGTGTTCGTTCCTCCGGGACTATGGCTGAACTGCGTTGATTTAGATTCGAAAGGTGTTTTTCGTGACACTCTTCTATTATTGATATTTTTTATTATAGGGTTACTTTTAAGACAAAATCTCGAATTTCGAACACTGAGAGAGCTTTAGTATTACATAAAATTTCAAGAAATGAAACTTCTATGCCAATCAAATGTATATACATATGTATTATTATTTCAGACTAAAAATTACTGCAAAAACTGCAGTAAGCACTGCTAAAGTGTAATTTCAGCAACTCTTCAAACAATCTGTGCACGCATCAGCCGCACAAAAAAATTACATAATTTGCATGCAAAAAACGCATATTACATATACAAATACGATTGCCATGAGGAGCGGAGCGAAGCGTTTCGGATGAGGCACTAACAAAGTGCCACTGACTGAAGGCAGACCAGACCAGACGCTGACAGGCAACCAGGCAGGCAGGCAGGCAGGCAGTCTGAATGATAAAGCACTGCTTACACAAGAAGCTCAACAGAATTATGATGTATCAAAGTCCAAAGCGTTTGTTAGTATGGACAAATGAACGAACGAATGTATATACACATACGTGTATAATCAAGATCCAAAATGCATTACAAATAATCACCGACGATGAGGACAGACCAACCGCCGGACAGCAGACAGACAGCCAAGTAGTTGCTAAATGCTGGCGAGATTAACTGAAGAAATCAAGAAAACCTAAAACGATACGTAGCCTGTATTTATATACTTTAGATTGTGCAACTTAAAAAAAAAAAGCAAACAAATGAACGAAGAGTTGAGCTGAATCGCCCAGTCGACCCGACCGGCCGTGCACATGCATTATTATGATAATGCCGCCATAGTCGCCGTTGCTCGGTGGTACGTGTTTCCCATGCGGGTCGTAAATCGCAATGCGGACAGTAGAAAAACTCAGATACTTGTACTATATAGTCAGCAGAAATAAACTTTGTTTTGCATTCCTTGACACAAACTGTGCCGCAAACTGCAAACTGCAAACTGAACAAAAAAAAGAAAAGAAAACAAAAAACTTCAACTGCCAACTCCTTTCAGCTTCTTCAGCGGTTTATTGCATGTTGATTATTTTATTGCAATTGACAAAAAAACAATAACAACAAAAGCGCAAACGAAACGAAAATTGCATTGTAATTTCAAAGATTAAAATAGTTTTGTAGCAGCGTCAGATACATTGAGCGAGAGAATGGCTGCTGCACATGCGCAGCTGCAACAAAGTTATAGTTGCCGCTCAACTCACTGCAATGCTTATTTGTGGCATATTAATGTGGCAAATTAAATTCGCGAATTACTTGGCATTAATAAGCGTAGACGCTTGCATCTATGTGTGCATATATGTCTATCTAACTAATGTATCTATGCGCATGTATCTGCATCTACGACATGAGGTATGTTGCACTGCACTGTTAGATTTGTTGACCCATTAGATGAAACCATTCGCCGCGGAGACACTGTCGCCAAATAAAACGTTGACCAGTTGGTGCTACAGGCATTGAAATCTCTATCGCCATCAAAAGTATCTATGACAAATGCCGCTGCTTATTAGCTTTTTGCACATGCGCTTTACTATCCAATTGTGGTTTGGCGTCTTTTATTTGAAAGCCGTTTTGTATCTTAGATTAGTCGAGTTTTTGGTTTGGCTTTAACTCTTGATAAATTGAAATCATTTTTAGATTTAATTGTATAATAAGTTTAAATAAAACAAGAGAATGGCTAAAGAACTCACAGTTTCATATTACTGCAGGTCGTTATAAATAAAAACCATATATGCACTCCTATATTATATAAAGTATACCAAGCAGCTATACCAAGATGACTCCCACAGAATGCTTCACAAGCAATCGCTAAGATAAAATTTAGTGGTGAGAAGTGGAGTTAAATAGTATTGGGATTGTATTATTGTAGCGACTGATAAAATCCAAGACCTTGGGTTTTCTTTCTCGAACTGAATGTGTAAACATTGGCCAAAGAAAAACACATCCACTTGTTCCACCGAAAACAGTAATACAAACTGTTGTTTGAGAAGGTTGCCACTTCTGATATGTAGTGCCATTCTATTCGTGGACTTTTAATGCGGATTGTATCTCTCCCAATGCCAACAGGTTTAGTGACCTAGCTGAAATTTAGTTGAAGATATATGACTATTAGTAATGGTCATTTGCGTACCTAATAAAAAATATCACCAAGCTTAAAAATAATATACCGGGTCATCCAAGCTTTTTATCTAGAACACATAATAGCTATAAATGGTGGGACGGAACTAAATATCAAAGAACGTATCAGGTAAAATAGATCTCCATACGTTATGGTCACATCAGTGTGGCGAAATGGATTATACCGGCAATCCTTTAAGTTGCGCTTGTTTAAATTCAGAAAGATGGTTGAGTCTCTGACGAGGAGATGGAAACTTGGAGAAGAGGCACGATTGTTACGATTTGTTTCAAAATGAATTAAAGAATAGAGAAATGTTAAAAGAAATTTCAATTTTATCTTTTCACTTGGTACCGAAGAAACATTGCAATCGAAAACGAAATGTTTCAACCAGTTGTAAGTTGTGCTGAATTTCTTTCGATGCAAGAAACTAGACAACCGAATGAAAAGACAACAAATGAGCTAAACAAACAGAACAGTCTTTCGAAGCACTTACTATTCACAGTGCTTGTCTCGTTCGTCTCTTTATCACTTTAGCTGCTGCTCCGTTTGCACTACATAAGCAAAAAAAACCGTTTCTTTTTACTACCTGCATATGAACATAAATAGAAATGTACATATGCACATGTGTAATTGTGTAATTTATATATATTAGAGCACAAACCATCAAGTTCCACATACATATTCGAGCGTTTTTAGTAGGCATCAGCATAAGAATTAATAGGTCTTAATGCCCTTACAATAGTATCACGTGATACAGATGTAATGCTTCTAACTTCGGTATAATTTCTAATTTATTTCTCAGTTTGTTTGTACAGCTGGTAAATAGTATAAGAGCAGATCAGCATTGTTCCAGAGTCCTCATGCAAATGATCTATGTGTACAGCTTTTTAGGTTTTATACACGGCGCAGCAGCCAAGGGTACAACTAGTTCCAGATTATTAAATGGTTTTCAATTAATTTTAGTATAGATTACATATTGAGTTATAGTGCTTTAAATGATGCAATACAACTTAACAAACAAAAGAAAACTAACACCAAAACTGTTTAACTGATAGACATCTTCTAAACCCACATAGTACTATATAAATACAAACTGCAACTGTGTCCAATGGCTACAAACTAATTTGTAAATCAATTTGTTTTCTTAAAAATATTATCAACTATTACCCATCAGTTAGTATTACACATAAGTTACATATTTTTCACTGCAACCCGCTGCGAAATTCGATAGTTTTCCATGCAACACCTAGACTAGTCCGTCCGTCTATCTCTCTATGAGTATCTTTGCACAGCATGAGTAGGCGAAGAATGCCAAGAAAATTGATGTTTAATTTTAATGCGCGTTGACAGTGTCCACATGGGCTGTCAAACATCATCAGTTGAGTTTAGTATAGTATAGTATAGTAGTTCCCCACACACCACAACGAAACCTCAAGCACAAATTTCACCTGTCTGTCTGTATGCTCATCAGCGCCTCAAGGGCCGATATATGGCGGTGTATCTTAAGTATGAAAGATATTTCATTCACACATACCCGAGTATGTGTGTTCTTTATGTGTGTCACAGTTGTTCTGACGAGTTTTTTGTTGATAAGTCACGTAGTTTTTCTGCTGTGATGCTTAATTTAATAGAAGATTGATGTTTGTAGATATAAGTGGTATGAAGATGGTATGAAAAAGCAGCAGCAGCAGCAGCAGCAGCAGTTGTGAGATACATAGTTGAAGTAAGCTAGTGTAGTGAAGTAGTTTGGTAAATAACTTTTAAAGTTGCTTGCTTTTTGTTTTTATTTATTTAGGTGTTGCTCACTTGAAGTGCGTTTGCGGGAGGTCGCAGATAGTGAGTAGGGTTCGTATAGAGTTACATAGATTTGAAGCTCAGGTCAATGGAATCAATAATTAAAAATGAAAAAAAGTAATATGGTATAAGAAGCATAATAGATAACGAAATTTCTGTAAAGTTCTGAGAATCGGCATGAAAATCTACCTTAAATAAAAGAAGATATTTTCACCAGAAACTAATTAATATATACAAAGAAGCCAGAAGTCGCATTCGATGTAAAAATGCAAGTGAACTCAAACCGTTCAAGAAGTTCAATAAGAGCAATAGATCGATTTATTATCGCCTGAGTTGCTCGCCTCTACTTGTCGGAGACACATTCGAACCATACCAGAGCTTGCAGTAGCCAAGTATAGGTTTAAATGACCGACCGATTTCTTCAAAGGAAGTTATTGGGTTCCAGCAATGTTCTAGTTGCATATACGTGTATGTACATAAATGAAATCCCAGCACTTAAGCTTAAAGCTAAAATATAAACGATGTTAAGTCTCGGCTTCAGTTAATTTGTTATCTCAATCTGCTCCACTGCAAGAGGATTTGGAGCGCATGATCCTAACAAAATATGTATGTGTGGCCCAATTAAATCCTCAGCATCTGGCAAGCCTATAATTTTCACTTTTCTATCTGAACGGTTTACATTCAAAACATGTTTTTAGTTGCGAAAACTCAACATGCAAGGCTTGAGGTGCGTTTTTTTCTGAATGCAGCCGTAAACAATCAAACTTATCGGATTCATGCCACTGTAAACCCTCAAGAAATACATGAAAACCCTGTTAACGTACAACGAGTCAAAGTTTGTGCAAGAATTAGTGCGAAAAGACTCATTGGATCGTTGTTCTTCGAAGATTACGCTGCAAGGACAATCACCGTCAATGGAGATCTTTATCGAACCACGATAACGGGTTTTTTTGTATGCCATTTCTGGCTGATAACGACATGAACAACTATTGGTTCCAACAGAACGGTGCCTCAGCCGGAGAACGATCGCTTTACTGCGACCATTGTTCGTCGGTCGCCTAGTTTCGAGAATAAATGATGATATTGACTGGGTACATAATCGCCCTATTGCACAATTGAATGCTGCAGTTGCGTGTGTTTGACTTCGTGCACATAGACTTGTCTGGAGAGGTCCAATCTGAGTTTATTTAAAATATTTTATTGGCATTGACGTAAGACACACCACACCAAATTTAGTGTTTCAAGCTTAATTACCAAGAAATGCAAACATTTTTACATACAAAACAACAAATTGTGGGCATATAGTAAGTTAGGCACACTTATTGTATACACTTCAGTTGCATATTCATAAGTTGAGCCTAAATATGCAAAATTGAAGGCTCTATCTCGTATTGTCTTCAAGATCGCGGCGTTCGTACAGATGTACCTTATGTACATGTCTATAACGACTCGACTTTTGTTGTTGATTAACTATGTACGTATGTATATACTATATGGAGTTTGCTATGGCTACTTTTAGCTGTTACATACACAAATTTAACATACCTTTTTACTCTATGGCTACAGCTTAGATATACATACATATATATTTCATACATTATTATTATTATTATCAACTATTGGGACCGTTTTTAAACTTCGAACTACAGCGAAAATATAGCTTAATCTTTGTAAGCACTTGAAACACACTGTCCGAAGTAAACTCAGCATACTGCATCAATTAAAAGTAACTTTATCTAAAACTACTTTACGTTCGCCTTAGCAAAATACAGCTATGAACACATGCCACAATTACAAATAAGCAATTTCACAGCTGATCCGTGACGTAGGCCTGCAAAATTGCGCGCATTTCTAACTTTGCTACGTTATATAAAATACATATAAACAAAGGACACACACACACACACACACACTATCACTCCTATTATTTTCCCGCCTTGAATTCCAATAAGAAACCGCGCTTAAACACATACATACAAATGGCAACTAGTGTTAAAAAATACCAAAAAAAGGTGTATTTTGCATGAAGTGCGACAGCAATAAAAAAACTGTGTGTTAGAGTGAAACAGCTACTGTAGACCTTAATTAGACAGCAACAAATGGGTATTTTGCAGCACTGCAACTTGCACTACATTCCTTTTCAACCTGCTCAGCTTTGCGTTCAGTTCATTGCTTTAGCAATTTGTGTAATTTTTGCAATAATTTCTTTAAAATAAAATTAAGTGTTTATGGTGCTAAAATAAATCAGTGACTGCAAGTTATTTGGAACCTTTAAATATTGTAGACAACTGTATTCATATTAAATGAGAAGCGTTGGTCTTTTTTGCTAAGCCCAACGCGCTTGCGACGCCATCTTTACAAAATGTAAGAAAAGAAAAAAAATGTGCGTATATTTTTATGGTTAAACAATTAGTGGAAATTTAGCAAATATTATTAGAATCAATAACGATCATGGCAGACCCACACTCGGTTTTAGGTGCCAGAGTGGCATATTCTTCGCAGTTGATGCACGCGTCTCCGGTGGCGGTAAGTAATGGCCGGCGCTGCCGCAGTTTGCGTCCGCTGGTATCGCATGCTGACCAGGGTTGTCGCAGGTACAAATTTTGCATAAAGGCAGCAATTTGTCTAATGTAGCCAGTTAATATAAAGGCATGTTGCTGACCGATTAGGATAAAAGCAGAAGCAGTTAGAAGAGCAGAGTTAGAAACGTGCTGAAGCTGCTGCTGAGTTGGAAACGCGTGAAAAGCCAACTAATTCAACTCGCAAGACGACTAGTGTTGTTTCGCCAATGGAGAAGATTTCAAAGCTTCACAAAATTTTATTTGATTAACGCATTTATTATACTCAATTTTTAACATATGTATACTCTTTGTAATTGCAGTTTACACGGCTTTGGATTTTGAGCTACAGTTCAATAGTTCAACAATTTAAGGATATACACTGTACAGCTACACTACAGTATACACTAAACTACAGCATCTAACACTCCCACACAAGACAACAACAACAACGCGCGTATTTAGCTATAATTAGTAACTTCAAGTGACAACATGCACAACACTTGGCAGAAATCTTTCCACGCCTCCCAAGAAAAGTAAGCTAAACACTTAAGCAAACATTACACAAGTTACATTTTCAAACGACGCTGCTATAGCTAAGACCAAATACTACGTATATAGTATGTATATATACGAGTAAATCTAAAATGAACCACTTTAGGTGTCGCGAACATCTAGAGTTCATGAGCATAAAGCAGCAGCAAATGTGTAACACGCAGACAGAACACCTCCTACACTGTTGCTAGGATGCAAAGGAGCTAACATAAGTTTGGTAAGTTGTATTCAAAATGAGATTTAATTTTAATAAGCTTTTCATATTGAAAATTTAAATAATTTTTTTTTTTGTTTTTTTGTACTTAATTTCCATTAAAAACATTTCAGAAAATTAACTTTTACGTATTACGAGTGATGAATAGTCGGTAATATAAAGCTTTTTCTGGTCGCCAAAGGCCTGATCTTAAGCTCTGACATCGTTCACCAGTTCAGTACAAGCGCTGGAATTTTATACGCTGGACTATGTCAATCTCATCGTACAGCTTGACGACGCCAACTCGAAGAGGGCCAAAAGTCCTAAGAAGAAAATGTCTCTCGAATACTCTCAAGGACGCTGTATACATTGATGGCAGGTTCCATGCTGGTGCACCTTACAGCAAGACCGGAGCGTCTACTTCTAATTTGCTTGCTGAGCACAAAGTAGCAGCGGTTAGTAAGCGTGACGCTGTGTCTGGTCTCAAGACTGGCATTATTCTTGCTGGTTATCTTAGTTCCTAACGTGTCAGATTATGACTGAACTTAGTCCTGCGAGTTGCTCTCTGCAACTTCTGCCGAATGAAGATATACAGTGGTGGGAACTGTAGAAGCGAAGGACTTTTGTTGAGCAGAGTTCTATATTTCACTTACAAGTTACTGTTACTAAAGACAACTCGGCGCTCGTTTTGACGATCTTGAACCAAAAAGACATCATTACTTTTGTAGCTGATTTTTTATAAACTCTACCCAAAGCGTATAAAAAGTTTCTGCGAGTGTATGTAATTAGCGTAGTAGACGCCATAAAGTATATACATATATTCTTGATCAACGTCGAAAACTGAATAGATTTAGACATGTGTCTTTTGTCTGGTTGTATGAAACAACAGGTCTCCGAGTCTATAAAAGCTAAAGACTTCAAACTTTCACATTTAGATTCTTTTTCTTCATACGCGAATTGAGTTTATGCTTTTGTATGTGCCATGCCCACAATTCGGATATGTTAATAGTGTATGTACACTTTTCAATACCGACTAACCGCTTTAATGGATACACTTGCTGCTTCTGAGATTCATATTTCTTGTTTATTCGCTGGGTTCTACTTTTAGGGAAGGCTTCGTCAACTACATTGATTTCATTAAACATGCTAAACGTCTTTATTTTTGAAATAAAATGAACACATACAACTTAATTCAAAATACGTACGTACAAATTTCGAACACATACAACTTAATTCAAAATACGTGGTAACTATCGTACGTATTCTTCATGTAACCCAAATTATATTAAGTTACCTATGAGCTACAAGGTTCAGTTCACTAGCAATCATTTGGAATTCTGTAATTTTTAGATTTCACCACATTTGAAGCGATCTTCGCGTTGTATATTCTCCACAGAAAAATTCACAGACTGCAGACAAACACGGTTGCTACGCGAAAATAATCTTTAGGTATGACATACTCAAACCTGATTTATGCATTTTGCGATTCGACGAAAATTGTTACCGCATACAGTTGACTTTATTGATTCTACTTTTCATCGATATAATATTCTCCATATTCCTAAAATTTCTAAACTATCGTTTACTATTTTCAGCTTTTGTAAATGTTTCTCAAATAACTTCAACTAACCGTACTTTTCTTAGCACACTCACACAGCGCAGACTTTAGATACAAAAGTATCTAAAATGACAGTGTCATAGCTGGCACTGTCACAAGCGACCCAACCGTACGACTGCAACATAGACACAACACTTGACATGTTTTCCTTTATACAGCTGTAAGACAACGTACCCGCCTCGGCTCTGTCTGTTTAAATACTTTTCAACAGATACGCATGGAGAGAAAGATACATACATACATATGTAAAACTGTGCGGCTTCCTGCGTAGGCGTTTATATTTGTTTTCTGATATTTTTTTTTTTGTTTTGTTTTTTTTTTTTAAAGGATAACTTACGTACACACTTGAGAAACTAATCTCTAAATAGAAATCTCTGCGGAAAAATCACTTAAAGTGCTGGGCTTGATTTCCACTGTGCCACTTGAATGCGTACGCAATGCGAAGAAGTTGTGGAAAATCTATAAATAAAAATGTTTTCACTGTTGAAAATATTAAAAACTCATTTTTCGTACAAAGTATTGTGTAGAAAGTAGCTGGTAAGTCATTTGGCAGCAAACAAATTTAATTAACCTTTAAAATGCATTTTTTTTTTTAATTTCTTTTACTCAGATACAAAACTTCAAGTAGTTTTCATGCGGATATCTGACGACCACTTGACTTGACTTGACTCTAGGTAAATATTTGTAATAATTTCTACTTTTACTTAAAGTTCTAACATAAAACTACTTAAAGCACTCGCTAATTATTTTCAACGCTCTTGAACTAGTTTTGCAGTCGAGTGCAGCAATCCGACAAACTGACTGACTGGCTGACTTACTGGATGTATGGAATGACGATGACTGGCGTAGTGTCTGTCTTATTCTATCTAACTACTTGAGTTGGTCTCGGATGTTTGGTTGTTTGTTTGTTTGTTTGTTGGTGGTATAATGTGTACACGTATGGTTGGTTGCATATTTTTGGATACACTTATGGACCTTGCTTTACATTTTGCTTAACTTAGACGTTTGTCTGCCTTGTATACTACTTCAGATACTTGAATTGTTATAGTTTTTGTTGTTGTTATAATTGTTGCGTGTGGCATTTATGCTGGGGCTTTGTGGGCGTATGTTTAGAAGTTGTTTTTTTTTTTTTTTTTTTTGTAGCTGAAAGATTTTTGTAGAATTTAAGTGATGTTTACTGTGGGCTTAAATATAGATTGAATGATCAAAATGAAAAGTGTATTTATGATGAAGCTTGAAATATATAATTCACTTTAAAATACACGCTTATTTTGCACTTTCTTTGCAGAACAAACATGCTGCCGAAATATGGTTAACTCAGTATAGTATAAACATATTTAATGCAAAGGAAATATATTCAGTCCAAGGTATTGAAAAACAATAACAACTTTCATGGTGGTTTTTGGATTAAAATATAGTGCATATCGTCGACGGCTTCGATATACACTTCGAGATCTTGAGAACTTCGCTGGCTGTATACGCCTGTATGTGCTTATTTATGGCACAGTTTTCGATTAAAACGGTTTGGAACATCAATATTTAATTTGTGTTCGGAGACTATCGTAGCTGAAAAACGTAAGCTAAATTTAGATTGAACTTAAATTTGATGCAACTGAGAGTTATACCAAATTCAAAAACTATATTAACATATCATATATAAATTTTTCTAAGTTTGAACACTCGCTAGTAGGATTTTAATTCGAAGCTTATGAATGAATACCAAAACATCGTTTAATGTTCTAGCATCTAAACAAATTAATTATAAACTTAACAAACTTGCTAAGCTAATTGGTGTATATGGCACAGCAGGTACACATTTAGGCATCTCATGAAGACAGATATAGAATTTTTGTGAAAGTAATTTGTATACGGAAGTGTTTACGTTATAATGGTGCGTAGTTCTTTTAAAGGATTTCGCGGTTTGAAACCCAAATTCTAAAACAATCATCAAAACCTAAGTGCACACTATAAAATTTTGTTGTTGCAACTTCAGATCTCTAATTTCTGCCATACTTTGTCTTCTAAAAAAAAAAGTTCAGTATTCGTCTGCGCCAAGTTTGAACAGAAGTCATGAACTCACTTTACCACCAAACACACCAACCTACATGACGTTGATCTCCAAAGCGACGGCTTTTGGTTTCCCACGCGTTAGCGGCATGATTGGTTTTAGGAATTGCTTCTGCTTTTCTGGTTATAATAAAATTCATAACATTTAATATAATATACAAAATTCATCTGTATTTACATCAATAAAAAGTAAATACCTCTCGAAACCATAACGCTATGAACACATCGGTTTCAATTCGTTTATTTCGGTAAAATATTAAAGTTTTTATAAAGTTTCCAAATTCGGTTCCATTTCGATAACAAACATCAATCTGTTCATTAAATTATCGGATGTCGTGCGTTATTACTACCGGATCTAGATTTTGACTCAGAATTAATTAATAGAAACTACTTTCGTTGAATTGGTGCGTTTCTCACATTCAGAAGTATTTTGCGATTTTGAGGGAATACTGAAAATGTTCAATATATTTACGTTATACCACACTTATCTAACATAAAAATGTAATAAACTATTTCAAGAATATTAATTTCTTATGTCGCTGAATGATGTATCAAACATCTAGTTTTTAGGGTTCCGTACCAAAGGGTAAAACGGAACCCTATTACTAAGACTAAGCTGTCCGTCCGTCTGTCACCAGGCTATATCTCATGAACCGTGATAGTAAGACAGTTGAAATTTTTACAGATGATGCATTTCTGTTGCCGCTAGAACAACAAATACTAAAAAACAGTTAAACAGTTGAAAATTATCAAAATTTGACGTCTTAAGCGTGTAAATGATTCGTCTCAATTTTTATGTTAGTTTTGTGAACGGAATACTATTTTGAAGAAAGTTACAGATTTAAGAGCAGAATACTTATTAGAATAAAAACATAAAAGGTTTCAAAGTACAGAAGAATTGCATGCGATTTAAGTTTTAAACATACTACATAGATTAGGTTTAAAGAACTGTTAACATATAGAGTCTTTTGATACTAAGAAAAATTTCATACGAGTATAAACTAGCGAGCCGCTTTGATTCCACTTTGGTTTACTATGGCACCCTGTTCTGGTTTTTGAATTCGAATAAACTTTTCGGAAGTGATTTCGTAAAAAGAGTCTGTTTATATGCACTGTATCCATATGTTCAAAGGGTATATTAAATTTGTGTGGGTTTGTAATAAGCAGAATGAGGCGTGGCAGTCTCTATAAATTATATACCCGCATATTCTTGAACAGCTTCGAAAGACAAGTCGATATAGACATGCCCATCCATCCTAGACGGTCGGATGAACGAAGAGACCTCAGGCACTGTAAGAGATAAGAGACGTCTTTCCGATATTTAGACGACCTCGTTTTCTTTTTGCTGATAACGAGTATCAAATGAACATGCCAATCTCACTTAAAAGGTAGCACCCATACAAATCTTGCCCCAATTTTTAAGTATTTGGTTAAAATTTTTTATGATTTTGTTGTTAGTTACGCTACACAAATGCCAAATTTGTTGTATCTTACGTAAATGCTAACAAATTATACTGCATAGGTGCAGATCGGCTTAGAATAAGGTGTAGCTCCCATACAAACGTGATCTCAATTTTTAAGTTTTTTTTTCAATATGAAAAGGTTTTTATACCATTCACACATAGTGTGAAATGGTATTATCAGTTTGTCTGAAAGTTTGTAACGCATTAAAGCAACCATAGTAGACCCCATAAAGTATATATATATATTCTTGATCAGCTCGACGAGACGAATCGATCTAGCCATGTCCGTCTGTATGCTGTTGCGCATTTTTTGGGGACTAATTTTTATGCTATCCAGTTGAAATTTTACACGTATACTTCTTTTTATTCCTGTTTAATAGAGTATCAAGATTGACCCGCCACGTCCACTTTTTTGGGGTAGCCCACATACAAACTCACCGCCCACTTTTGACTTTTTGTATGAAAAACATTTTTATTGTAGCCAATATCAACTTAATAATTGATATAGTAACTTAAAGTAGACGGATGCTTGACATATACATAAATGGGTGGAACCCGCCCCATAATTTGGTCTAGCTCCCATACAAAGCTACTGCCCACTTTTGACTTTTTGTAAGAAAACTTCTTCATTAAATTCAATATTAGGTTGAAATGCAATGTGGTGCCTTTTTATGGTCAGCCGCTTAACATACATAGACTAACGGGCGTGGCCCGCCCACTATTTGGTGTAGCTCCCATACAAACCTATGGTCCACTTTTGACTTTTTGTAAGAAAAACTTTTTTATGTAAGTCAATATTAGTTTGAAATGCGATATAATGCCTTTTAAGAGCTAGGTGCTTAACATACATAGACAATTGGGCGTGGCCCGTCCAGTTTTTGAGCTAGCCCCCATACAAACCCACCGTGCAGTTTTGTGTTTTTTATGAAAAAAAAATCCTTCATTTAGATCAATATGTGCTTGAAATTTGATTTTGTGAATTTTATTATACAACCGCATATACAAATGGGCGTGTCCCGCCCACTTTTTGAGGTAATCCCATATAAACCAACAGTTCACTTTTAGGCATTTGTCTGGAAAACGTCAATATCAACTTGAAATTCGATATGGCGGCATCTTACACATCTAGTACATCGCATCATACACATCACATCTGCTAGTGAGCGTGTACCAATCACTTTTTGGGCTAGCCCCTATTTAAACTCCCACTTTTATGTATTACAATACTATTTAAAGTTTCGTGTGAATGGTATTAGAGCTTCGGTGTAACCGAAGTTAACGTTTTTTCTTGTTTTTTGTTAATTCAGCTAGAAATGCCACACATATGGCTTATTAAACGCCAATCCGTATAGGCGCAGATCCGATCACTTTAAGGGGTTAGTCCCTTGCAAGCCTGCTCGCACTTTTGAGTTTTTTTATGATCATTTTTATACTCTTTAATTATCGTAGTTGCAATTGTTCATCTATTCTCATAAAATATCATGCATATGTCCAGATCAGAGCGCTAAAGTATATTATATGTGATATGCATGAGTATAAAGAGCCTTAAGCAGTGTAAATGGGTATCTGAAAGTTGCGTTCTTTCTTGTTCGCTTTCAGAAAAATGTGGCGATGTAATTTACTTGGAATTATCGGTGTGAAGTTTATAGAACTTTCAATGCCAACTGAAAACAAATGGTGTTATCTTTCTTTGAAAGTGAAAATCGGCGCATTTTAACGATTACTTCCGAGCTCCATTTTGGCAATGTCTATTTTAAAACTTCTTGTACATGAATTCTGTGTATAAAATTATTATGTAATTAGTAAAATCTTTCTTTGCTATACACTAGAATACATTTCAATTGCTATAATATGCTATACAACACATCAGTTGATTGACCGCAATATCAACCTCTCAATACACACTTGAGTTGTCAGTTGACAATATATTCTGCTCAAGTTGCTGTTGTGACTATACGAAAAATATATGCGCATATATAGGACAATTGCAAAATGTGCGTAAATCAACTAAAAAAATCAAGCAATTTAATGCACTATCTAGTAGTAGTAGTAGTAGTAGTAAATATATTTATATGAGATACTTTCATTTCTGCATACAGAATGCAACGTTTGAAGTATAAAGTAGCAGCAACCTCAATTGTTGATATGCCAAGTCAAATCGAGTTGAGTTGAGTCGAGTCGACTCGAGTGTTTGTGTTAGCACCAAAAGCGTGCATTGCATAAATTGCATTTAATTAATTTGAGATTGTTTCTGGGTTTGTATCTTCTAAACTCTGGAAATTGGATTTTTTTTTTTTTGCTTTACTGCATTTTAAATTTGCTGCACGTCTAATTTATGCAGCGTGAAATGCAAAGCGAGTACAAATATTAGCTTTTAATTTTATTTTTCAAACTGTGTGGACGCCGCTTGTTTTACAAATATTTACACATAATGTTTTGCTTCGGTTTAAATAAAAGTATCTACAATATTTTTGCCACTATTTACAAAGTATCTACACGTGCATATATGTATCTATTTAAAGTGGAGCTTTTACAGTTGTTGTGGGCGCAGTAGTTGCTGCTGTTGACATGCATATATATTTCTAAATTAAAGGTCTTTATTTTTATTTTTTTTTTCTTCTATAATTTTCTTGTATAATTATCTACAAAAAAAAAAAAAAGTTTACATTGCGGCATGCCACATGTAATTGCTGCTGTCCTATGTTTAGCTTTGAAACATTTTTCTTAGGCCTGTGTGTAATTTTTATTAATTTACATATTTAATTTATATTTTTGTATTTTTCGTATCGTATTTGTTGTCTATACAGAAACGCAATGCGCACTTCTTGAGTCAAGAAGTCACGGACAACAGATACTTTATGTACGTAAGTAGATATTTATTATGCATAGATACGTGTATAGGCGTGTGTTAAACAAAATTACTTTAATTTTATAAAGACAATCTAACAACGCCCACATTATTAAGCGTTTCTTCAACGTTGCGTTGTACATATAATTGTAAGTACAACATATGCATATAAAAACTACTCTTTAGTTTACTTTAAGTTAACTAAACTGAATTGTTTAGTAGTTGTTAGTATAAAATTCTTGAGTTAAGTAAATGCATCGAAAGGATTTTTCTAGTTCTAGCAGTTATATTAAATTTAAACATAGAACAACATAAATAAGGTCTGCCCAAAAGTTTCAAAAGAAAGAGCACACAGCAATATCGTAGTAACATAATACAGTACAATAAAATACATTGTCAAATTTTTGCTGGTAAATGCAAAGAGTTGCGCGTGTGTGTGCATGTTGTTGCTCTGCGCGTTAGTATTATTAGTGGCTCTGTTCTTTCCTACATGAAGACAGATAACTAGAAACGTTTAATTGTTTATGTAATCACATCGTTTAATGCAAAGAGCGGCGTTTTTGCTGGTCAATGCAAAGAGTTGCGCATGTGTGTGTATATGTTGCTGCTCTGCACGTTAGTATAGTTGCTCTGTTCTTTCCTACATGAAGACAGATAACTAAAAACGTTTAGTTGTTTATGTAATCACATCGTTTAATGCAAAGAGCTGCGTGTGTATACGACAATGCTCAGCGTATGCTGAAGAGCATTACAAAAACAAATTTACATAAAGAACTTATTTTGCTATGGCTAGCCTAGGCATTATTAAGTTTTATGTAATGTTCTGGTAAAATGAAAAGTACTTAAAAAATGAGTTTCTAAGAAAAAATTAACATCGTCAGCTTTTAGAGTTTCTACTTAATATCTATGCTGCTAATCAAGACAAACCAGTAAAGTCAGTAAACACCAGATCGACTCATTTTCAACTAGCTGTTCATGAACTTATATTGGGTATATAAATTCATAGCAGCATATTGATAAAAAAAGTGTTTTAAGAGTAACTAATTTCGTGTTTCATGAAACAATAAAACATGTTCCAGTAGTGTAACGGTATTTGTGTAAGTTCTAAAAGCATTTAACAACAATTGTAGATAGTTCTACTTTACAAATTCACTCTGAATCAAAATACAGCTTTAAGTTATAGTTTACTAGCAAATGATTGTAGGAACGGACAATGTTGCATTATTGAACTGAACTTTGAAAGAGGGAGGAGTGACTGGAACAGACGGAAACTTCTTCTTGTATTAAATACACGTATTACGTCGTCTCCGATATCTTCTTCACTATGCAAAATTACATTCATGTTAGTATTATAAACTTTATATGTGCATCGTTTAATGTTTATACAGGGACAATCAATTTCGATTTTTTCAAACTCAACCATAATATTTTTTTTTTTTTTTTTTAAATGACAATACTATTCTCTCAAAGTGGTTACTGAAAAACAAATTTTAAGCAAATTTCGGCGATCGCCTTGAAAGAACCTGGTCAATTGGCTGCTTCTTGACTTTTTGTTCTTTAGTGTTACGTAAAGTTTTACTCCTACAAATCTACACCTTAGACGAGCTTCAAGCGAATATTAAACGCGAAATTATTGGCATCAGAGTATACGTATTATTAAAATGCCGTGCCATGCCAGCCCTGCTAATCACAAAATAGTTGATGGTCTAGAGCAGGGGTTCCCAACCTTTTCTGGTCAGGAACCACTTTTAAATCAATCTTTTTAGCAGGGATCACTATGTAGGTGTAATAAAAATGAACTGTAATAATAAAACTGAAACTTTAATTAAAAACTCAATAGGAACAAAAAAAGAAATAATATTTTGAGGATAAACTTCTGTAATTTTGTATAAATGTGATTTCTGAGTTTGCAATTTCTTCATGAGTTCGATTATCCTAGGACTAATATTGTTACTCAAAGCTACATTTAAAATCATTCACGGACCAAGAGTAACTCAGTTTTCATCAATTTTTTTTTTTTTTTTCTTGAAATGCTGCCGCTTGAAAGTTTATGGACCTTACGACAATAGAGTAGAATAGATAGTTGGATGTGATTTTGTTGTGTAGGAAATAATATAAATTAAAGCAATATAAATAATTTAAAGCTTGGATCAAAGTCTATTGATGTTATATATTTGGTGCTAGATTTTGAATGATATTACAATATTAAACCAGTTTGTATATGCTCCATAGCTTAGCTCTATGGAGCTGATATAATGTGCTTGTGACACTTGCTTTAAATATTTTTTTAACTATTTGTCTCGACTTTGGAGCCACTGACACATGTCTGTACGTAGACCATTTTGAACATGACGCTTTTATATGCCTCTTAGTTTAATAAAAAGCATGCATCTAACTAAATCATCTCCATGCTAATTTCTGGAGAACACATTACATCGGCATTACAAATAGATGTCTTGCTTACATTATAAAATAGTTATTGTGGCTCCACAGATGCTCTGCCTTTGCTACATACTATAAGCCTAGTGTTTGCTACCAATATACAAAAAATACATATATATTATATAGAGATCCAAAATCTTCAAAATGTTTAACTTTCTGTGCACAGATTAACAAGATTTTCAAACCTACATAATTATATAAATTTTCTTCTATTTAGTTTCACAAAATTATTCAATTCATTTTCAGACATCTTGAGTGCTGAATTCCATTTTCAGACAATCTCAAAGCGGCTTTCTAACAACAATAATAATACTAGGTATTCATATTTCAATTGACGCACCTTGTTTTTTTCTGTTTCTGTTTTGGTTTTGGTTCTGGTTTTTGTTTTATATTTTTAAACTGCTTCAATTAGTAGCGTCGTTTTTATGCATTTAATTATAATCGCCTTTAATCCTTTTCAAATTTCAATGAACGCTTTCAACAAGAATTTTGCATAATTTTTCGCAGTTGACGAATGGTTGGTTGGTTTGTGTAACAAAAATACTTATATAAAAGATACGAAACCAACTTTTTATACAGATTATTGAAAAACACACGCAAATAACCGAAAGAAATAAAAATTGAAATATTTTTTAGTTTAATCGAACACATATGGTGGAAAAAAAGATAAATAAATACGAGTAGCGTACGATTCTGCCACGCTTATCAACAAACAAAACACACAATTCCTGCGGTTTATTCAATAGTAGAGTATCTTTTGAGGGGCGTTTTTCCTTTTATTTATTTAGCTGGACAATTCCAAAACGTTTTGGTTACTCAATTGAACGATGCGACACCACACTCATTGTTAAATTCATATCATTTTAATATCTTGTTGTATGCTTTTTTTCATGTTAATCAATCAATCAATCGCACAATGTACTACAATAATAAGTACGCAATTGTAAACAAATCAAATGCTAGAATCATGTACATTAATCAAGTAACAAGACTATAGATAGATATTTATAGATACAAAAAAAAAAAAAAAACAAACAAACAAAAAAAAACAAAAAAAAACGCGCGCGAAGAAATTTTTATATTATTTTTATTGAGTGAAATAAGTTAGAAAATTTTTGAGCTGATTTTTCGTAGCTTATCTTTGAATTAGAACTTGTCTTATAGGACTTGTTTGTGAGTTTTAAAAACAATTAAACTGCTTTTTAGTACCATATTTATTTTTTTTCACTTTTATTAATTGCTGCTTTTCAAGCACTTTACACAATTTTGTTTGCGTTTTTATGCACAATTTATTGAAAACATTTTTCTTTTTTTCTTCAATTATAGCTTTTCACGTAAATTTTCAACGTATGAAAAACTGCTGCACAACGAGGCACGAAAACAACGCCGTCCAAAACTCGTTTCATACTCTGCGCTACTTCCAACCGCACGCGATGAGATACATTCGACAACTGAGCTACAAGATACATTCTGTGCGACATGCTCGCCGAGCGTCCAAAACGATTCGTTTCAATGAGATTCGTTCGTGTTGCTTATAGGAATTTCGTTCTTTTTCGCGCTCTGTGCTCGTTCTCTCCATTCCATGCCGGCGGATGGTTTTTATAGCATAATATGAACTAAAGTGTGTACCCGGCGTTGTACGCGCATATGCTGGAATACTTTGGAAGTTTTGTTATGTTGCGCAAAGAATATTGGTACAGGTATACAATTTTATTAAAATAAGTATGTTTTTTTTTATTTTTATTATAAATATATATATATATATATATATATATATATATATATATATATATATATATATATATATATATATATATATATATATATATATATATATATATATATATATACATAGTGTAAGAGCATAATTCGTTATACCACGGAAATTTTGTTGTGGTAGAAAAGTGGAACATATGTAACTTTATTTGCTAAATATGTCGACGGTACGAAATAGTTCAGTGTCACTGGGGAAAAATGCTTAACCATGCCCCCAAATAAAGTCAAAATATACATATATGATATATGTATATTTGAAGGCTATAGGGAAGCATGAGTTCCACTTAAGAAATGGAGGATGCCACAGCCCATATGATCTCTTTTCCATTAGTTACAAAAAACATATGGTAATAATTCATGATGCTGTCAATCAGTTATCTTTGTATTTGTATGCTACGAATACGTTTCAATACTTTATTTGTACTTCCAATTTAATATTCTATGAGTCGATTCCAAGTACAAACAGTTGTAAAGCGGGTGTAGTATTTTAAATTGCACTTCCATCAATCGCAACTAATCGGTATATTCTTATCTTGACAAAAACATTAGAAGTAATTTAGAAGTTTGAAAATGAAAGTTCATGTATCAGGCATACGACCCTTATTTTGAATAAAAAAAAAAAAAATGTTTGCAATACTGCATAACTGACACATAAAAAAATTATTTTCGCTTGATTGAATTGAACGATTTCCTGCTATCAACATAACATGAATATATTTTTGTGTCGACAGTAACCGACTCAGCTTGAGACGACTAAGAATCACTACACATTAATAATTTTAGAGCGAATCGTCGTCCCCATCAGAGTGTACTTCATTCAATAACAAACGCATATTCTAATTTTAAAAGCACGTTAGGGGGTACAAAAAATTTGCTTATTGAGGACATAGATTTTGTTCTGTTATTATCTGAAAAATACTTCAAAGCTTAAAGAATTATTTTAAACACTTTAAAGCTTCTATATAAATATTGCCCATTATACTTAAAAAACTGGAATACCTGTAAAATTATTAGAAAAAGGGTCGAATCATCTAAGCAGCCATGGTTGATACAAGATTCAAACTCAGGACCTTACGAGCTCAGAGCTTAGGTTATACTTCTCAAAACATTTAACCACAGTTTTGGATATAATATTTCTTTCATTAAAGTATTTTTACAAGCTTGTATTTAATTTACAATGCAATTAATGCCATGTTCACAGTAAATAACAAAAAAATGTAAACACAAAATAGTTGCAAAAGTAATTTCTAACAGAAACAAGTGTGGCATTGGTATATTTGTTGAAACAAATATACGATAAAAACAGCTGATCAGTGAGACACACACAAATGAACGATTTGGGTCTTCTTGACACAAAATGCGCCTAACTCTTACAGTGTAAACTAAATGTAAACAACATAATAGTCTTGATTCACTTCTGACTAATCGAATTTTCAGCTTAATTCGATTAGTAGAAGTGCATCAAAATCATAACAAACAAACCAACAGACTAATATGTTGTTTACATCATGTTTACACTGTAAAAGTTGGCCGTGAACGTGTGAATTCGATGACAATAAAATATGAATTATAAAGATTTTATAACTGGCACTTCTGAAACATATAACTAACCAGCGAAAATGTACATGGTCGAAAAGTGATAACCAAAGTACAGTGTCAGAAATTAATCAATTCTACAAGCTGTATATTTATTAAATTCAATTAAAATCGCTTTAGAAATGATTTTTTTTATATACATTGCAATCTGTTTCAACGTGCAAACGAACACCACTGCATTCTTCTATGCATTCGTTAGAAGACCATTTAGCGTCTTGTATTTGTTTGTAACTTTGAAAACTTATCGCATGCGATATTTTTTGTATGCTATATACGTTTTTATCAGTGTTCATGTTGTGAGTTGC